>CABHPR010148846.1:6017-35330 GCA_902168415.1 Peromyscus melanophrys | reverse complement strand
CCTTGGCCCCGCCTTGTAGGCGTGATAGTTACGGAAGCCTCAAAGGGTTGGAACTTCCAGACCAAAGCTGGAATGGTTACCCACTACATCTTAGGGGTCAAGAAGATATGTAAGAAAGGTGGCCTAAATAGATGCTCTGCCTCAGGCCAGTCAGTATCTGGGCTTCTGTGCCATTTCTGTTGCATGGCTTCTCTTCATCTGAAAACAATGCCTTACACATCATTCATTTCCCTATCAAAATACACCTTCAAGAATTTGTTTGACATCAGTAACTGAGTGGAGAAGGCAAGTGGAGTTGCAAGAGAGACGCTTATTATTGTATCACTCAAACAGCCATCATTTCTTTGCTTCCACTGTAAATCTAATTATCCGATTTGGCAAAATAATTTAATTGCTTAAAAATTTAGCTGTTCTTATCTCCATCTTTATGACTTGCCTAGTCCAAAAGAGTCCATTAGGACTCTGAGTATTAAGTATTTGAAAGATAAATGTGTAGTTACTTCAGTCAGTTTTTGTTGTTTTAGTTTTTTTTTTTTTTTGTTTTTTTTTGTTTTTTCGAAACAGGGTTTCTCTGTGTAGCTTTGCGCCTTTCCTGGAACTCGCTTTGGAGACCAGGCTGGCCTCGAACTCACAGAGATCCGCCTGGCTCTGCCTCCCGAGTGCTGGGATTAAAGGCGTGCGCCACCACCGCCCAGCTTTTAGTTTGTTATAATACTAGTCCTCATGGTGTGGCCTAGGCTGGCATGTAATTTGGAGTTCTGCTTAGACTCTCAGTGATGGGATTTTACATGTTTGTCACCATGCACAATTTTAAGTTTCTGTTTTAATCATACGACCATTTACTCATATGTCATGATACCAAGACTATGTTTAAAGCACATGTGAGCTGGAATCCAGGTTAAGGATTTGTTAACAGTTCATCAAATTATTTTTGGATGCATATTTTTTTTAGTCTAAGTGTGGAGTGTGTATGTGCATGTGTATGTGAGTTTGGATGTTTATGTATGTGCCAGTGCATGTGTATGGGTACACAAGAATGTATGTGTTCAGAGGCCAACATCAAGTGTTGTTCTTCAGGAGCTGTTCATCTTCTTTCTTGATACAGGGTCTCTCACTAGGACCTGGGACTCACAGATTAGGTGATTAGGTGAGACTGCCTGACTGAAGACTCCCCAGATAACTTCATGTCTATGGCTCCCCAGATCTAGGCTTACAAATACTCACTACCATGCCAGGCTTTGCACATGGGTTCTAGGGATTGAACAGAGGTCCTTCTACTTGTATGGCAAGCAATTTATGGATGAGCTATCTCCTCAGCTTCAAATACTGCTCCTGTAGTCAAAGGCTGTTAGCTCTTTCTGCTCCTTGGTCAGCCTCTATTAAAAGTTATGGTGCCGCCGGGTGGTGGTGGCGGCGGCGCACGCCTTTAATCCCAGCACTCGGGAGGCAGAGCCAGGTGGATCTCTGTGAGTTCGAGGCCAGCCTGGGCTACCAAGTGAGTTCCAGGAAAGGCGCAAAGCTACACAGAGAAACCCTGTCTCGAAAAACCAAAAAAAAAAAAAAAGTTATGGTGCCTAATTCAGGTTGGTAATTCATCCTATACAGTTATTCTATTACATTGATTTTCACAAACTAAAGTTAAACCTCTCTGTAAAACTATCATACTTTCAATGTTATGCAATTATAACATGATTTACTCTTGAAAGTATATTTTAAAATGAAGGTATATTTTTCTACATATCTGATTATTGATTTTTGATTATCATTTATATTCACATTTTTGTGATGATGTTCTTTGATTTACTTCAAGATGCCAATTCTTGATGCCTAGTTTTCTACACAAACTATTGTTATGAGTTATATAATGAAGGTCTATAATATTGACATGAGGCAAAGATGAGGAAAATACAGAACTTCTTCCCCACCCCCACCCTGTGCTCTTATTCATTGATTCAATTAAGTTGGCAGGTTTTGAAGTAGAAATAACAGGTCACAAACTATATAACAAACCAGAGTCTTGCCACAGGAGGCAGGGAACACATGTTTCCACAGGTATATTAGATTATATTAGATTGAAGATGGGTGCAAGTTTCTTATTACTGGTTTCTTTGAAAGGAAGATCTATCCATCTTCAGTTGAATCTGGGATGAATGTCATGACAATGTTTCTTTGATCTTAAACTGATTTTATATGGTATTGTGTATATACAGGCCTGTGTATCTTTAATACACCTTGTATCTGTCATCATATTTTTAAAAAGTTGTATTCATGATTATAGTTCTTTCTGTTCCCCGAGGGTCACATCCATGCCCACATCTAATATTAGAGTTTGTATTCCAAGGTCATGTGAGTCATACAGTATGTAACCCTGGAGACCCGTTTTCTTTCACTCTTCATAAAATATTTGTTATGTGGAATATTTTTTCATGTTTAGTAGTATTACAATATATGAATATATCTTTATTCTTTTATTCATTCAGGTGCCAAAAGATAATTGGTTTGCTCTCTGTCTTTAGTGATTTCAACATTCATATAAACTAATGTGTAGGTTTCATAAACTACACATAAACTAATGTGTATTTTCATTTCTCCAAATCAAGGACAAATACAGATTTATTAGAACATAGCCATCATCATTCTAGTAGTGCATACACAAATATAGAATTAATTGACTCTGCAAGACATGTTGTGCACTCCACAACCTGGAAGTATACATCTGGCCTTATCACAAAGGTTTGAATTTCTGGGCCATATGATAAATGCATATTTACATTTACAAAAAGCTGCCAAAGTCATAGGGTAATGTGACACTCTTATTAGATTGGGCTAGATAGGAGAATGATTGGATCTATTAAATGATAGTAAGGCTAGATGTTTATCTCCTATGTATTATACTTGGCAGCTCAAAATGATGTACATCCACACATGAAAAAAATAACTGACTTGCTCTTATATAAAACATTGATAAAAGGAGCCAAGGAACACATAAATTAATGAGGGCACAAGTGACTCCTTGATTTACAATCCAATATACTAAAGATAGGAATTTTTCCAAATTGATTTACAGATTTAATAGAATTTCTGTCAAAAGCCAATCAAGGGACTTACAGAAATATAGCATAAAATTGGAAAAGTATATGCTGAAGCAGATGGAGTCTAACATCCATGAGTAAAACCAAAGGAACTAGAGTAGCTGCAACAATTTTGAAAAAGAATGATGGGATTAGATCAAGCATGTTTCCATTTTACAGTTGAGTTTAAAGCAACAGTACACACACAGTGTGATGTTAGTGGAGGAATAGCCTCATAGATCAATGATATGAGATGGAAATTTCATGGAGAACTCCATGAGAACAGGGAAAAGGCATTAAAGTCACATGAGGAAGTGGTAAGGTTTCCCATGAACAGCTGAAACTTCACAGAGGAGCCTGATCACAACTAAGCACTGCTTACAGCAGCTGAACTATAGAAATAAACTTCATTTCCCTCAAAGAAGAATGGAGGAAAATGGTTTATACACACAATGAAACAAAATTACACTGTTTGTAAAAAAATGGAAATAAACAGAGACAATCATATTATGCAAATTAAGGCAACTGCAGAAAGATGGATATATTATTTCTTTCATTTGTGGTTCTTAGATTTTTGTATAAATACATAAAATAATAATATATATTATATATGTAATTGTAGATAGACACAAAAAGCATATATATATTAGATATATATGAATATACACAAATGTGTTATTAAAATAGAAGAAAACTGTCTAGGTAGACAAAAAGGGGAGGGAATGAAAAACAGTTATATGAGAAAAGTCATGGCTATACTCAACACACAATATGTGGAAAAAAATCAGACATCTGTATTTAAAGAAAATTATTTGACTTTAAGCAATTTTTAATGACAGTCTTCTACATTTTGCTTTTTTATTGCATAGGTTTATTGCGTAATATACCACTTGTGGTTCTGTGAATCACATCATCAGTGACATCATGTAGCCTTACTGAACTCACTGAAACTCATTTACTTCAGGAAGTTTCTTTTGATGTAGCATCACAGGATATTTAGTGGTTTATAGAATTTTTTGTATAATCATATTCTCTGTGAATGGGGACAGCTCTGTAATTCAATTCTAGTGTGTCTGCTCTTGTTTTTCTTGTCAAATTTCACTGACATAGGTTCTCATTCATTGTAAAATCAAAGCACCAAGAGGAAATATCCTTCCTGTTCCTATTTTTCAGGAGAGATCAATCCATTTATCAGATAAGAATAATGCCTGTTCTGTGTGTTATCTCCTATTTGTAAGTCCAGCTCTACAATATGTTCTTACTGTCCACATGTTTATCTACTAACCTAAAATTCATTTCAATAGATTATGCAATAATATTGAAGAGAGTAAACAAATTTATCCAAATATTGGTTATGCTATTAGATAAGATTTATTTACATGGATCTGCCATGTTCATGAGCGTTTTGTGTGTGTGTGTGTGTGTGTGTGTGTGTGTGCATAAAACAATTGCAATTACAATTTATTGTTGTATAGTTTAGTGGTGATTAATTGAATGAAAGTATTTCAAAGTCCATAGAGAGGAATCCAAGGCTGAGTGTAGCTCAGAGTTCAAGTGCTTGCCTAGCATGTGTGAAAACTTGTGTTCAATCTCTAGTACTACATAAAGAAATAAAAAGTGAAAGAGGAAAAAAGAGTAGAGGAGGGTGGAGGAGAGGAGAGATTCCTTGTGGGACAGGAATCCATGCTGTAGCACTGTAAAGAAAATAAAATCTGAAAATCTACTAAGGGTGACTTGTACATAACATTATTGTTTGAAACAACAACGCTTTAAGTAAAGTGGTATTTACATAAAAATTTATAGAGATGTTATTGAACTAATTTTAACATTAATTCTCCATTTTTTGCCTTCTGAATTTCTATGCTTCAGGACTTCAGAATTGAATTATATTTGGAGGCAGGACCTTTATTAAGCTAAATTAAAAGGAAACCATCTGCCTGAGCCCTAAGCTACATGACTATCCTTCTAAGACAGGAAAAGTAGACATGCTAGTGAGCATCAGTGATGAAGCCGGCAGTACACTTAGAATACTGCAAGCATGGAGGACCTCCAGATAAGCCAGCAGATACAGGGATGTCAGCTGAATCCCATCCAAATAGCTGACGAAAGGTGACATGATGAAAATGGAACAAGGTAGTGACTGCTGTGGAAATGCATGGACAGAAATGTGGTGAGCATGTAGCGTACAGAATCAGTTTTGGGACCAATCTCTTGGAAAATGCTGACTGTCCTGATTTTGGAGGGTGGACCACCAGTCAAGGAAGTGTTCCTAATGCTTCAGAGTGGCAAAACAATGTTCAGAAACATCACTTGTTACTCAGAAGGCAATGCATCTAAATGATCTCCAGACACAGCTGCTGATATACTCAGTTCCAGAGTGGAGATGTTTTCAGTTGGGTATGGTAAGACAGTTAAATTGGAAAATGAGTTGAGGAATCCTTGCTTGTTTCTAAGCAGACTTTAAAGAACACTGTATTTTCCCTCTCGTCTGAGGACATTAAAACACAGATCTGTATTGAAATTGTGATTGTTAGTCTTAGAAATATGTGACATGCATAGAGAGCAACTAAGTAAAAAATAAGTACTAAGCTAAACCAGAGAACAGGACGAAGCCCTAGTACTAGTCACACAGAACAACTAGGAAAGGCCCTCAAAAACCCTAAAACACAAAATACTACCTACAAGAGAAAAATGAAAATTATCCCCCAGTGGGGATTACACATGTGGGTATAAATACCATACTGTGTCTCCTAATTATATACATATTCACAGAAATATTAAAATATTAAGAATTTGATTATTACACATTATATACTGGTATCAAATTATCATGTCACAGCTGATAAGTATTCACAATTAGAATAAAAATTGTCAAATGTTTCTGAATTGAAAATATAAATCCTCCTAACAAAAGATTCTCAACATAAAAAATAGCCTCAGGATAAAACTCTAATCAGAAATGAAACTAAAGCTGTATCAGGAAGATGTGATGGGTGCATGCAGATCTGCAGTGACACAAAAAGTTCTTTGTGATTCATGCTTTCCTCTGAGCATATCCATGTCTATGTGTATGTGGGAAGGGATAGATGCATGTGCACATCCATGTTGGTGCCTATGCTTGTGTGTACATGAAGAGGCCAGAATTCACTATGGATGTCTTCCTCTCAAACCTCTAATGTGTTCTTTTGAGACAGAATCTTTCACTAAACAGAAATGGGCCATTTGGGCTAGACTGCCTATTCATCAGTCTCCAGGTATCCTTTTGTGCCTGCCTCCCCAGGACTGGGATTACAGATGCATGTTGCTGTACTTGGCTTTTATGAGGATACTGGGTCTCTGAACTCTCCCTAGCCCTGTGTTTTTTTTTTTCTCTTAATGCTGATACTGTCCAAACAACCTGCCATGCCTAAAGCACCAGGAGAACAGTGGGGAGAAACCAAAAGGTTGGATTTTGTCTCAAAGGTGGGGCATCAGGGATGCAAAGGGCCTCCAGGTCTCGGACAGGGTTGTCAAAGGTTGGAGTAAGAGGAACAGAGACTGGTACAAGTGAAAATGCTTTTGTCCCCCAAATTTTTATGAAGAGGTAACAAGCTAAGCCATTTCATAGCTGGAAGTGTGTCTATTTCCGATTGAAAAAGAATGATTTATCAGAGGATGGAGTTAAGAAATGCAGAGAATGATGAACTAGGAAACCATGTTTGGGAATGAATTTAGCCTTAGGGACTCATTCCTTGTAACCAGTCTCCAAGAACTATGAAACAGCAATACTGTAGTATGATTGGACTTGACATAACTACCTTATCATTGTATGTGTGAGAAGAAGGTAAATTATCCAAATAGGTCAGGGTATCACTGGGATGATTCCAATGGGTCTTCCTCAAAATCCAAATTTCAGGACAATGAGCTAGTTTGAGAAGGGGTAATATGATGCCTAGCAAAAGATATTGCTATATAATGTTTATTACAAACTTCTCAAACATCTCAGGACTGAGATGACTCAGTTGGTAAAATGTTTACCATGCATTACAAGCCCCCATGTTTGACTACCAGAACACACATTGAAAATAAATAAATGAGTGAAAAAGCTATGCACAGTGACTCATGGTTGCAATCCCAGTTTTAGGCAAAGACAATCATGTCACTGGGGTGATGGGTGACGTTGTTCTGTATGCTATGAATATGTGTTGCTCTGATTGGTTGATAAATAAAGCTGTTTGGCCAATGGTGAGTCAGAATAGGTTAGACGAGACATTGTAACTAGAGAGGAGGAAGGAGAAAGGCAGAACAGAGGATATACTGCCAGCTGCCACCATGAGAAGCAAGGTGTAAAGATACTGGTAAGCCACGAGCCATGTGGCAAAATATAAATTTATAGAAATGGGATAATTTAAGATGTAAGAGCTAGCTAGTGAGAAGCCTGAGCCATTAGGCCATACAATTCATAATTAATATAAACCTCTGTGTGTTTACTTGGGTCTGAGTGGCTGCAGGACCATGCAACCACGGGAGCCAGGCAGGACCAGGAAAACTTCAGCTTCACTGGGGCTTGTTTGCCAGTCAGCCTCAACTCCTTATCAAGTTCCAGGCTAAAAGATGAAGTATATGGCCAAGAAAGGACCCAATGATTGACCTCTTACCCACACAGACATATACACAAGTGACAAAGAAATCAATTCAATAGAAAGTTAAGAAAGTGCAAAGATTGAATATTCAGAGAGTAAAACAAAATGATTGATTCATTGATGGGAAGGCAGATGCTCAGCTTAAGTAGAAGACAGAGAAAGTCAAACCACAGCAGGAGGGTTCTGTCATTTCAAAACTCTTACAATGGGTAAAATTTTTACTTCTGAAGAATATGTGTGTCCATAGACCATTTTGGAAACTAATTGCTGTTCAGCAATTTTCTCCAAAGCTATCTAGGACCAAGGAAGTTCAAAAAGACGCTTTTTAAGACTCTGGATATGCTGAAGGCAGGCTTGCTCCTCAAGACTCGGGAAATCTTAAAGGGAAGCTCATTAAGATTCAAGAAATAAATGACTGAAAAGTCTCAGGAAGTCCCTGAAGCTGAACAGATGCATAAGGCTTTTCCATCTCCAAGCTTTAATGAGAATTAATAATGTTGAAGAGACAGATGAGCTGAGCTGTCTAGCAGAGGCACATGCTAGCCCAGATTCTTAGAAGACATTGTCTGGCCTTTAAACTGCCGTTAAGGCATGCTATGAGCTCTGGGGTTCCAGCTTTCAATGGTCTGTCACCAAAGCTTAGAGGGACTTTCCATTATGTAGCTGTCTTTACATCTCAGCCATATACCTCCTAAGTAACCCCAACAAACTCATGGTTTCCCAATTTGGACTTTGGCCATATCTTCATTTTGATTTATCATGGGCTCCTGCTCTGGGGGGATATTTGTTCATATATCCTAAGAAACACTGTCATACAATATTTGCTAGGGAAATTGTTGAAATATTGTCACAAAAAATATATCTGAGATGATTGTGTAAGAAAATGTGGTCTCTCTCTCTCTCTCTCTCTCTCTCTCTCTCTCTCTCTCTCTCTCTCTCTGTGTGTGTGTGTGTGTGTGTGTGTGTGTGTGTGTGTGTGTGTGTGTATGTATAGATGACTTTGGAAACTGTGTTATATAGGGGCAATGTGAGAAGAACAGAGGATCAACAGGGGTTGAAAGAGAGGGCAGGTGAGTGTAATGGGGACTGAATATGATCAAGTACATGATAAACATATGTGAAAATATTATGGCAAAAGCTATTATGCTTTACAGTGCTATACTAATAATTGTAAAACTCACATGGGTATTTATTGAGAAAGCTCAAATTAAGGTATTTTGTCATGTAAAAAAGCACCATTATACTGTGTTGTATTGATGTGGACAGCTGCATTTACTAAAGTATTCTTTATAACACTGTCTTATTAGAAAGAAAAATCAAATTCTACTGTAAACTCCACAGTGGTTGTCTCTGCCAACATATTCTATTTATCTTTAAAACTATATGATAATAGGTATCATATTTAGACAGAAAAAATATAAAAAAATTTTATTTTGCAAAACAAACCTGAATCACATTTGCAGTAACCCTTACATATATATCCTTGCAGATATCAATAAATGTACAAAAGGATCATAGACAGTAATATAGTTGATTAATATGCAGGATGGGATTGGAAATGGGTGTATGTAGAGGGAAAATGTTATGAACTTCTGGGGAGGAGTCAGTTTTGTTTAGCCAGAAAACACAAGTGGGCATAGACTTATATAAAAACTGTAAGAAAAAATGTATAAAACATTAAACTAGATTTTTTTTTTTTTGGTTTTTCGAGACAGGGTTTCTCTGTGTAGCTTTCCGCCTTTTCCTGGAACTCACTTGGTAGCCCAGGCTGGCCTCGAACTCACAGACATCCGCCTGCCTCTGCCTCCCGAGTGCTGGGATTAAAGGTGTGCGCCACCAACACCCGGCATTAAACTAGATTTTAAAGCTCCTTTTTGTGCTGATTTTTTAAAAAAACCTGATTTTAAACAGTTGTAGAAGCAAGAGAAAATTTCGTGATTGAGTTTGTGTCTGTTTGTCTATTAATTACTCAAAGGAGGTGAGTTGTCTCTATGACATGTGTCTACATGTGCATATTTTTTTCGTGTCACTTTTGTATATGTGTGTGTGTGTGTGTGTGTGTGTGTGTGTGTGTGTGTGTGTGCTGTGATTCTGTGGGTATATGTATGTTTGTATACCAGGGAGCATGCACATATGGAGGCCTGATCTCTGATCTAACTTATTCATTGAGGCAGGGTTTCTCTGTCAAACCCCAAGTTCACAGATAAGGCTAGTCTCTCTACGTAGCTTGCTCTTGGGTTCCTGTCTCTTCCTTCCATGGTTGAAATTGCATGCCTTGCTGCCTTACTCACCTGTTACTCACATGGCTTCTGGGAGTCTGAAATCTGGTCCTTATGCTTGCATAGTAAGAATTTTGACACTTATCCATCTCTCCAGCTCTCCATATTTATGCATTTGTTATGTTAGTTTATATTATAAAGCTCACTTGCTTGTATCCCCTAGTGTTATTTACTTATTTTGTTGGAAAACATATATGCCATTGAATTTACCATTACAATCATTGATGGATATTTGGTTCAGTGGCTCTAATTATATTCTCTTTGTTAGACAACACTTACCCTTGTCCATTCACATTTTTATTATCCCAAGTTGAAATTTTCAACTCATTACACAACTATCTACTTCCCCCTCACTATTGCCTGCTAGAAACATCCCACATTCTTCTCTGTGCAATTCTTAGTCTCTGTTGTATGGTAATATCCAACACAGTCATACCTCAGGAAATTTACTGAATAAGTCACTAAAATAGAAGAATGCATTGTTTGTCCCTTGTTCTTTGGCTTCTTTCAGGTGGCACAGTGGCATTGCTGAAGGCTGCATGTGAAAGATGGTTGGTCATCTGCCAATACCTAAGTTGGGTCACATCTAGAGAGTGTTATTGGAATACCTCTGCCTGAAAGAAGCATTACTTCTTCATTTAGTCATTTATGGAAATCATTGTGGATAAACTGATATTTACTTTATAGTCTTATACATACACCATTGTTATTTGATTACTTGACTGAATCCAGTTTTCAATTTTATATATTCTTTTCTCATATCCACATAGATTGCTTTTGAGCACTTTATATATTTCTAGATACAAAATGCCTCAGGGTCATATTGTGCATCATCTTGGCTTCTTTTGTTGAAGACAGATTTTAAACATTAAGATTTTGCTTTTTGTGTGACTACATGAAAAATATAACTTTGAAAATATTAGGACTCCATTAAAATCAGCAAAAGGGGAATATAATCATATGCAAAAACCATTTTCTTACTGTGTGGTGATGATGACCACTTTTAATCCTAGCACTCAAAAGGGAAGCAGAATCAGGTGAATCTCTGTGAGTTTGAGGCCAGCCTGGTCTACCAACCTAGTTCTAGGACAGCCAAGGCTACCAAAGAAACCCTGCTGCTGCTGCAAAAGAAAGTCGTTGCTTTTACTTAAGTTTATGTAATCATGTACAAAATTTATAAAAGTTTACACTCTAGCAGAATTCCATGTAATGACTAGACACTCATATTTTGTTGCTGTGGAATAATAAAACGCTGATTGGCCAGTAGCCAGGCAGGAAGAATAGGTGGGATAAGCAGACAAGGAGAATTCTGGGAAGTAGAATGCTGAGTCAAGAGATACCAGCCAGCTGTCCAGGGAGCAGCATGTAATGGCACACAGGTAAAGCCATGGAACACATGGTGACATATAGATTAACAGAAATAGGCTGATTTTAAATGTAAGAGCTAGGCAGTGGCAGGCCTGAGCTAATGGCCAAGCAGTTTTAATTAATATAAGCATCTGTTTGTTTACTTGGGTCTGAGCAGCAGCAGGACCAGGAGGGACACAGGAAAATGTTCAGCTACACTTTGTATAATATGTAAGTCAGGTAAACACAAGTAGAATGTAGGTGAAAATCTATATTAGAAATCTGACAGGGAGGCTTACTAGGGGAGAGGGAAATTTCCACAACACTATAAGAAACAATTCTGAATGACCAGTACTGGGTCTCAGATGGTCAGCTTTTACCAACACATTTAGAATATTTATGCAAGCTGTAGTGACATGTGGTTTTGGTGGTATTGTGTTCCCCAAAATATTGTGTATACTAATAAACTTATCTGGGGTCAGAGAACAGGACAGCCACAATATTAAACATGAGAATAGGCAGTGGTAGCACATGCCTTTAATCCTAGCATTCCAGAGACAGAAATCCCTCTGGATCTCTGTGAGTTCAAGGCCACATTGGAAACGGCCAGGCATGGTGACACACGCCTTTAATCCCAGAAAGTCAGCCTTTAATCCCAGGGAGTAGTGGTAGAAAGCAGAAAGGTATATAAGGCGTGAGGACCAGAAACTAGAAGGATTTGGCCTGGTTGGGCATTTGGCTGGTTAAATATTTGACTGGTTAAGCATTCAGGCTTTTGAGAAGCAGTTCAGCTGAGAGCCATTGGGATGAGGACACAGAAGCATCCAGTCTGAGGAAACAAGACCAGCTGAGAAGTTGGCCAGGTGAGGTTAGCTGTGGCTTGTTCTGGTTCTCTGATCTTCCAGTTTACCCCAATATCTGGCTACAGGTTTGATTTTATTAATAAGACTCTTTAAGATTCATGCTACATGTGGTGCCTACTCAATAGAGGGAAAGGTGAGATAAAGTAAAGAGAATGGAGAAGAAAACAAAACATTTTAAAGGAATATAAATGTAAGGATGAATGGAGAGATTATAAAGGAGAATGAGAGGCCAGAGGGCACAAAGACAGATAGCCAACAAGTGAGAATGAAGGACAGAAGGAAGGAGAGAAGGATAGAGGGAATGGAGGAAAGAACAGAAGAGTAGGAGAACAGAAGGAAGAGAGGTGAGAGGGCTTATGGAATAGAACTTGATAGTGCTTTGAGGGCATCACAAGTAACCATCCATTTGTTTTTAAGGGAAGAGTAACACAGTGTTAATTTAGCAAATATATCCATTTTGCTTTATATTTTACAGATTATTTTTCAATGATAATAGGAAGTATTATGACAATAACAATAAGTCACCAGACTGTAATTTGTCAGAGAAAGAGGAAAATCTCCATGGGATAGATTTATTATTTCAATGATAAACACAATTGCTAGAAAATCTAAACTGATAGTCTGTTCTGTGAGATAAGCAAAATCACAAGAAGTAGCAACTACTTCTTAATGTGACAAAAAACTAGGTAATATGAAGATCAACTTGGAGTTCATATTTGAAATTTAATTATTTGATACCCCTAGAGATATAAAATGTTGATAGGATTTTTAAATATTCTTAATTAACATGTAAAACTTCCCATATTTGTAATCAAACCCAAACTCAGCCTTCCAATGCAAAGTCTACTTGACCACTAAGGATATAACTCTGTGGTGTGTTAACCTTGTCTGGGGAAACATGAATAAATGCCTGTTCCCCTCAGATAGGGCATGGACAATAGATGAAAAAAAATGAGGTACAACCAAAGTCTGACTTAGTTAGCCAACAAGTTCATCAGGAAAACAGGTGAGCCATTCATCACAGGAGCATGGTTGTCCAAAAGGCAGCTTCACTACTGGAAATCCTAGTCTGGCTGAAGATGGACAAAAGTTGCATTCCTGGAGCTCCCTGTACAAGTAACAACATCTTAGCTGGTTAGAGATCCCTCTCTCTAGCAATCCCTGATGCTTATGTAAACATAGGGATGAGTCTTGAGAATCTGTGTCAGGAAGTTCCTGAGATCTTTGAGGTTTTGCTTCATCTCAGAGTTTTATAAGTATTATGTGTTCCCTGAGTCTAACTCAGATCCTTCCAGAAGGGAACTTTTTAGTTTTAAAGAAAGAGCTATTCAGCTATCCAAAAACTAATATTCTTCTGTATCACTGTATCTTTGTATGTATAAAATGTAACTGTGGCAGAGTCCTTTACTGTTTCCTTTGTGGGAGGGTGTGAGTAGACACAGTGTCAATGACACAGATTCTGGGAGGATGTTGAAACAACAAGCTCAGTTTATTCAGGAAGAGGAAAGCCTTATATACTCTACACCCCACCCTGGGGGAAGGTCTGACGAATATGTATCTGCTGGTGTGTCATTCTGCCTCTCATTGGTCCAGGTCATCTCCAGATCATGTCTTAGCTGCTGTTGCTAAGGCCCTTAGGCAGACTCAGGTTGACTCTCAGAAAGTATTTTATCACTGATTTGGGCTGGCTGGCTTTCAAGCTTGTTAGGGATGAACCATCCCACATGTGACCATCTGTTTATCCCTCTCAAAAATGAAAACTTTATGGCACACAAAAAATAAGTCATATTTTATTTAAAAAGTAGTGTTAGGTCTTCCAGCAAGCATATGATTTCTAAGAGTGCTGCATTGTAAAATTCATTTGATACATTTTATAGCAACCTACTTAATACACATCATCTGGTATGTGGGATCACTGATATTACAATAATTGACTTGAAGTAGAAGCTTCATCCTCCTGATACATACACACATATCCTGTAGGGAACCAATGTGTTGTCCTGGCCTAGCTGTCTTGAGAGGCATGTGTCATAGGTTTTTCAGATTAGGGTTCATGACTCCTGGGGCACAATGCACCTTCCAGTTCCTAAGAGACCAATGTAGTACCCCAGTCAGTAAATTATTTAGGCTGGTATTTGTTTCTTATGTGATCCCTTAGTAGTCAAGGAAGCATAGAAGCCTGAGAGGACTACTGTTCTTAGATATTATTCTTGTGTACCTTGTATCATTTGCAAACTTCATTGTATCATGCCAACTACAACCATATTGTTCCTGGCAATTTCCATTTTATTCTGTTTATGATAAGGGTATTCAAAATCTGATTGCTCTCAATAAAATTTTCACAGTCTCAGTTTTTCTCTGGTCCCTCCAACTAACCTGATTCAATTGCTTGTGGCCATATCAGGTGATATTATCCGAGTAAGTAAGTGCCAGCACTTATAACACCCAAAGGTGTTATGATTAGAGGAAAGCAGATAGGCTAACTGCATATCTTCTCATCTCCCTCCTTTCCTCCAAATCCCATCCTTCAGTCTCATCCACAGCTCTGTAAAAGATTATCTTCTCAATCTCTGTCCCCATTCCCAGGAGACTAAGCAGATTCTAGTGGAACACCCTGCTTTCTTCTATTGTGTGTGCTCCCTTAGTTGCCCTTGCTTATTCTTAAGTGTCAGGTCTCAATTCTTAGGAACACATTTTACCAGGAATCCTCATTGGCCGCATCTGGCAGAATCAACAACGAATTCCCTACCAGTCATGACACAGCCAGGACACACTCCTAAGAACTAGAGAAGGCAACAGAAATCAAGAAACAAAACATCTGCTCAAATGAACAAGATCAGATATCAGTGCATAGAATTACAAACATCCCACACCTAAATGCCTAGATGCCAAGGTAACAAAACACAATAACAACCAAGACACTTTTCTCCACTACAGCTCAGTAACCCTTCCAAAGTTATCACTGAGACTTGAAAGACAAATACCTCATAATAGCCTTTATGAATATGATAGAGTCCCTTAAAAAGGAAATCAATAAACCCCTTGACAAAAATCTATGAAAACACAAAGAGTGGAAAGAAGTAAATAAAAATGTTCAAGGCCTGAAAGTAGAAATAGAGTCAATAAAGAAAATCCAAACTAAGGAAAATCTATAGATAAAAATGTTAAGAACTCAAACAGGAACCTCAAAGACAAGCCTCACCAACAAAATACAAGAGATGGAAGGGAGAATCTGAAGCATTAAGGACAATATAGGAGAAATAGGTACTTCAATCAAAGAAAACATTAAATCTAAAATAATCTAGGGTTAGTCCATTCAGGAAATCTGGGACACAATAAAAAGACCAAATGTAAGAATATAGGAACAGAGGAAGGAAAAGAAACCCAAGTCAAAGGCACAGAAAATATTTTCAACAAAATCATGGAAATAAATTTCCCTAATCTAAAGATGCCTATCAAGGTACAAAAAGCATACAGAAAACCAAACACACTATACTAGGAAGGAAAGTCCCCTTGCCACATTATAATAAAAACATTAAATGGAGAGAACAAAGAAAGTATATTAAAAGCTGCAAGGTGAAGAGCCCAAGAGGCATATAAAGACAGACCTGTTAGAATTATACCTGACTTCTCCATTGAGAATCTAAAAATCTGAAAAACACGGTCAAATGTTCTACAAACTCTAAGAAAACACAGATGCCAATTTAGACTATTTCTAGCTAACCATCAATCATAGTAGATGAAGAAAATAAGACATTCCATGATAAAAACAAATTTAAGCAATATTTATCCACTAATATAGAGTGCACTAGAAGGAAAACTCGATCCAAAAGAAGTTAATAACCCCCCCACACACAAAAAAACCCCCACAAATACAAAATACTCTGAGACTAACAAATGAAAAAAAAGGAACACATACAAACCAACACACACACACACACACACACACACACACACACACACACACACACATCATAAAATATCAAAATAACAAGAATCAACAAACATGGCTCATTAATGACTCTCAACATTAATATTTTCAATTCCTGAATAAAAATACACAAACTAACAGAATAAATGCAAAAACAGGATTCATTCTTCTGCCAAATTTAAGAAATACACCTTGACATTAAGAATAGACATCAGCTCAAAGTAAAGGGATAGAAAAAGATATTTCAATGTAACTTACTATATAAACAAACTGAAAGACAAAATGATCATGTCATTAAATGAAGCAAAGGCCTTTGGCAAAATCCAACACACCTTAGTGATTAAAAAGTCCTGGAGACATTAGAGATATCTCTACATAAATAAAGTCAGTTTAAGGCAAGCTCATGGCCAATATATATTTAGAGAGAAACTCAAAGCATTTTCACCACATTCAAAAAAAGAAAGGCTATCCACTCTCTCCATACATATTCAATATAGTACTTGAAATCTTAGTTAGAGCAATAAGATAACTGAAGGAGATCAAGGGGATAGAAATAGAAAAGGAAGAAGTTAAAAAAAAATTTATTTGCAGATGATTTTATAGTAAATATAAGTGACTCTGAAACATCCACCTGGGAACTCTTATAAATTATAAACACATTCTGCAAAGTAGCTGGATACAAAATAAAGTTACAGAAATCAGTTGTCCTCCTGTATACACATGACAAGCACACCAAGAAAGAAATCAGGGAAACAACAACTTTCATAGGAGCCCCCAAATAATATAAATATTGTGGGGCCACTCTAGCCAAGTAAAGGAAATAACTATATGATAAAAACCTCAAGTCACAGAAGGAAGAAATTGAAGAAGAAGAAATCAGAAGCTAGAAAGATCCCTCATGCTAATGAATTAATATTGTAAAAATGATCATCCATCCAAAAGTAATCTACAGGTTCAGTACAGTCCCCATTGAAATTCCAACAGAATTCTTAACAGAACCTGAAAGCACAATTTGCAGCTCTGTATGGAAACACACACCCACAAAAAGGCCATGATAGCTAAAACAATCTATAATAATAAAAGAACTGAGCTGGGCGTTGGTGGCACACACCTTTAATCCCAGCACTTGGGAGGCAGAGCCAGGTGGATCTCTGTGAGTTCGAGGCCAGCCTGGGCTACCAAGTGAGCTCCAGGAAAGGCGCAATGCTACACAGAGAAACCCTATCTCGAAAAGCCAAAAAAAAAAAAAAAAAAAAAAAAAAGAACTGCTTTAACTACCAGTTCCTCTGATCTCAAATTGTTCCACAGAGGTATAATAATAAAAATGCATGGTAATGGAACAAAAACAGACATGTTGATAATGAAAACATAAGTTCACATACCATGGAAGCCTCATTGATAATAAAAGAGTGAAGAAAGACACAGTGTATAAAACATAGCATTTTCAAAAAATCATGCTAGTCAAAAATGGATGACCCCATGTAGAAGAATCCTAAGAGTTCCATACTTATCACCCTGCACAAAACTCAACTCCAAGTGGATCAAATACCTCATCATAAAACCAGATGCACTGAAATTGGTATAAAAGAAGGTAGATAATAGCCTGGAAATCATTGTCACAAGAAAAGACTTTCTTATTATTAATAATTAATAATGGGACCTCATGAAACTGAGAAGCTTCTGCATCGAAAATGAAACCATCACTGAGACACAGTAGTCTTCAAAATGGGAAAAGATTTCTACCAACTTCACACACCACAGAGGGCTAATATCCAATATGTATTCAAAACTCAAGAAAGTAGATATCAAGAAAAAACAACCCAACTAAAAAATTGGGTACAGATCTAAATAGAAAATTCTCAAAAGAAGAAACTCAAATGGCCGAGAAAAACTTAAAGAGAAGTGTTCAACAGCCTTTGCTGCAGACCCCTGGTATAAGAAAAGGTTGGGTGAGAAAAGTGTGAAGTAAGAGGTAAGAAATATAAATAAGAAGTAAGAAGTATAAACATGAGAAAGACTAATTCCTCTGAGAGACAAGCGTATATTGATATCCTTAAAAATTTCCCTTAAAAAAAAAAGAAAGGAAGAAAGATATAAAAATTCAGGACCACAGTTTGTCAGAATTTTTACAGTTTGTGCAAGACTAGGCCTTGGTTTCTAGACCATGGAATATTAGACCCAGAAGTTTGGGGGAAAAAAGTTGTAAAAGATATAAGCTGTTGGTACACTAAACATGGCCTTGAAAAGGTGCTTATTCAAACAGTTTCTTTGTGGGTACTTATTAAACATTCTCTGTCTGCAGAATCAGGGACAGATATACCTGACAATGTTTCTAGAGAAATTTCTCCTGTTAAGGGGTGTGGAACTGTTAAGACTCCTGTTCATATAAAATCCCCTTCTAAGATTACTTTACTAAAGCATTGAGATTTATTTGATCTGTAAAATGATGATTTGATGGTATCTGAGGATGCTCTTCATGAGCCTTTAGTTTCTCACGATGCCTCTGATTTAGAAAAAGAAACTGCCATATATCATGATAAAGATTGGCCTCCACCTTATAATACTCCATCTTCTCCTCTTCTAAGAAGAAGAAATAAGAAGAAGGAGGAGGAGGAGGAGGAGGAGGAGGAGAAGGAGCAGTGACTAACATAGTTCAGGACTCTTAGGAATGTCTGGCACTGCCCATGAAGCAACTTGATCTAGAGACCCCCTTTTAAGAGGCTCTCCTGTTAAACTCTAAAAGGTGATCCCCACCCTTACCTTAATCTCAACACTTGGGATAATTCTACCTTCTCATTTCTTCAGCTGTTTTCTCCCTTTCCTTATATGAGCATTTGTCTCTCCTTTTCCTCTGGGTATGTGTCTCTATGGAGCTCCTGTTTTGTTTACCTCTACTAGAAAAATCACACTGGTGTGTTGGGAAGCTTCCCTTAGCCCTACCCATCCCATCATCACATGGAGAGGGATGCCTCTCCTCTGTGATTTGGGATATTTCCATCTGACAAGTCTTTCAGTCTGTTTGGAAATGTCCCTGATTGAACCTCTTGTTACCGGGACACTTACCCTCTCTGCTTCCTCATAAGTCCTCTCAGCTCCCTCTTTAACTTCATTACCTTTCCCTAAAAGCTGCCTGCATTCTCCAATTCTCATTTAACCCTGAGGATCTTTCCTCTTGACAGTTTGCAACAAACCTTTTCTCCTTTCACACATGGAATAGTTATTCTGATTTCCTTACTGTACCTGATTTCATTCATTCACTCGCTATAAAAGGATTAATACAACTGCCAGTCTCCCTATATATTGTTTTTATGATTAAAAGCTTTCATTTCAATACTAAGAGAACTTCAATTCAAAATTATTATTTTAAAGGCTAAATCTAATGGAGATAAAGCATGACATTCCAAATTTATAAAGACAAATAACATATTATAAACTGGTAAGAAAAATTTAAATTAAATTGTGAACTGTTCAAAATAAGTTTATAAACATGCCCCGTGGCATTTACAATGTTTAAGTTTCCCACTATGCCATGCTTCTTATTTACTGCCAGGGCTTTGTTCAAATCACACTTTGGGGTCATTTAGATTACATTTCTAATTTTCAGTTCTAAAAATAATTTGCTTTGCTATTAAATTCAAAATAGAGGATAGCTCACCAAACAGGTTTCAAGTAACTTTTTATTATTCCTTTGTTTATGGGAACTCACCCTACAATGACTACTTCAATAATCAGCCACCTATGTCTCCTGCTAAATAATTGGATAAATAAGATATAAAATTAAGCTTATACTATAAAAATAAAAAATACTTTGAGGTATAAAAAGATGTTTTAAGATATATAAATACAAGTTTATATAAGATCTGAGATGTAAAAGCTTAAGTTATGATATATAGGTCAAGGAAAATAAATGATACAAGGTATACAGGTCTAAAATAGGTCAAAAGTTTAAGTAATTCATGAAGGTTTGAGTATGGGTCAAGTTTTGTGAGATCTGAGATGTGTAGGCTTAAGGTATGGTCATATATGAAAACGTAGATATAAAGAATGTTTTATGCAAGTTATAAAGGTCTGAGGATGAAGAGGCTTAAGTGATGATAGAAGAAAATGATTTAAGGTGTATAAAAACTGAAAGTTATTTCAGATATTTTCTCTTAATATTCTGCTGTTATATTAAGACTCCAAAGGTTCATAATTTTTCTCTAACAAAATGTCATCTGGAATTTTTGTCTCTTGAAGAAGGTTCTTATATACTTCAAGAGATTTAAATCCACTAACACCCACAGGCTAAGACAGACTTGAGAAAAGCACTATCAGTCTGTAGTTTGTTTCCCCAACTGTCTATGTTCTTAAAGGGGCACCTCTTTTTCTCTCTCTCTAAATATTGGAACTCCCCTTTTTCTTCTGCCAAAACCATGCACTTAAAAATTCTGAATGTACACCTAAGAAAAAAATTTTCTCCTTAATTTTTTTTAGGTTCATGTTCTGTACTTTAATGTATATTTGTTCCAACAGATTTCTAAAACTACTCAAACTGTTGCCTATATTTCTCTACATTCATATGGTCCTACAGAGCCTGGACAACAAATGAAGCAATCTGCTCTTCTGGACTTAGTCAACATTCCAGTCTTTTTGGTCCCCAGCTACACCCCAATGTCAGCAGGAAGTAGTGAGATGATTACATTACCCCTTATCATTCACTTATTATTAACAAAAGACTGGAACATTAATATCCTAACCTGGGATATATGGCTGAGGTGTCTATTTAACTTATGCTATCAAAGAAATTACTGGTGTTGTCAATAAACTAAATGATTTACTAATGCTTTAATTTTGGGGATTCCTATACTAATTACTACTCGGAGAACGGTTTATGCCTGCATAACTGCCTTAGTAAAACAGGTTCATAGTATAGAGCATGTTAATCATCCCTGAAAAAATGTTATCACAGAAAAAGAAATGACAAAAATGTACAGGATAGGGTAAAGACTAGGAAAGGAACAGTTCTATTTGTGGGTAACCAAGTTCAAAATGTTAAGGTTAGATTAACTGTCTCTTGACATTCACAATTTAAATGGATTTGTGTCACTCCACTTACAATATGATGCTTCTAAGATAATCTAGGCACAGTGTAGGTCCCACCTCCATGGCCTGTGGAACACTTCTAACTAGTTATAAACATGCAATCTTTGCATCAACAAATTATAGCCATTAATCAGCTCAATTGCAGTCCACTTTGGCTTCTGAGGTAACAAATTCATTTTTACAGTATCTCACTTTTTTTCAGGACTAATTTTGGAATAATCTTGGGAGTTGTGCTTATTTTGATTCTTGTACTTCCAGTCACCTTTCTAAAACAGAAAAGGAGGAAGTGGCACAGCAATATCTGAATAGAATGCAGAAGTCATAATGCCAGCACAGCTGCTTGACAAAGATCCAGCAAAGCTGAGCCACATGATGACTGCCATGCCACCTTTGGTTTTCATCTTCACCTGTTGCATACTTGGGGGAACTTTCAATATTTATTCAATTTGGGGATATCAGATTGATGGAAAATTCCTCATGAATCATTTATGCCTTCTCCCAGTAATGCTGCTTCTAAACCTCTCCAGGACAGTCCTGAACATACTATTGCCCCTGCTTTTAAGGAGATATCCTTATCTACTTGAAGGTCTTCATTATGCCTTGGAGGTTGTGACACACAGAGAACCCAACGGTATCTTCATGAGGCTATGACATATTCTTGAAACATCTGTACCTATACTTACACAGGAACAAGACATTCAAAACAAAGTAAACTCAAAAAGGTCAACAAGATTTAGTGTGTTAGGGAAGTTGGCCAGTTTAGATTACAAGCCTATTCTCACTGTACACTCAGACAATTATGTGGCATATACCTCTGCCTACACAGAGACACATTGATGAGCAAAGTATGGAGTGGAACGATGATAAGAGAATAAGCTGTTAAGATCTCTGTTTCTTAGAAAAATTAGCACATGCACAGACTCTGTGGTGTCATATGAGCAAGGGACAACAGAATGCCAGGATTAAACATATAGACAAATTCTATAAAGATATAAATGTGAATATTGATTGTATTATGCAATAATTTAAATAATAACTGCAGCATCTTTAGCCTGAGAATTTTTCCTGGGCACTCTGACCATTAAAATTTAATAATACATTGCTTGGGACATGGCAAAATGCCCAAGGTGGCTTGAAGATTTTGTTTTGATCTAATGTCCTTGAAGCAACCAAAGCTACCAGCCTGAGAAGAGGATGTCATATGCCTCTAGATTCTCAAAATTTGGGTTATGGGGTTAATGAGTAAGAATGATAACTCTGTTTATTAATGATGTCAAAACTTGAAGAAAACTAAGTGGAATTGATAACTCTGTTCTGTCATAGTTTATTAATGATGACAAAAAGATGAGCAAAAGAGAGTGAAACACATGTCCAAAACCAAAAATGATATAATCTATGTTTTGGAACATCATGACATACTGTGATGTACTTCCTCTCTGTCCATCTCTCCTAAAGTGAAACTAAGAAGTGTCCCATGTGTGGTTCCTCCTATCACCGCTCTTTCATCCACCAATCTTCAGACCTTGTCTTCTTCCAGAGCTGGACTCCAGAAATACGGAAAATGCAAATCAAAACTCCTTTGAATTTCCATCTTATAGCTGCTAGAATGCATAAGATCAATAAACAAGTGACCATTCAGGTTTAGCAGGATATGGTGTAAGGAGAACGCTCATCTATTGCTGATGGGAGTGCAAATTTGTACAGTTGCTATAGAAATCAGTGTGGTGGTTCCTCAGGAAGATTGGAATTAATCTACCTCAAGATCCAGCTATGCCTCTTCTGGGTGTATACCCAAAAGACATTTCATCTTATTACAGAAAGACTTGCTTAAGATGTTCATTGCTGTCATATTCATAAGAGACAGAGATTGGAAGCAATCTAGTTATAAATCAACTTAAGAATGAATAAAGAAATTGTGTGTACATTTGCATAATAAAATTACTCATGAAATTGTCAGGTAAATGGATAGAACAAAAGCTATCATCCTGAGGGAAGTAACCCAGACACAGAAAGACAAATATATTGTATATTTGCTTATATGTAGATATTAACTCTTAAGTCAATGATCATCTTGCTACATCTTGCTATTGAAGTTAAATATAGAGTTAGGGAGTAGTGGGGACAAATAGATCACCCTAGGACAGGGGAATAGAATAGATCATTATGGATAGATTGGCGCGGGGGTCAAATGGGAATGGCAGGCAAATAGGGGGGTAAAGGAGGGAACTGGGGGGGAGGAAACAGCTAAAAGAAGGGCCATGAGTTATAGTTAGAAACATATTACAATAGATTCCTAAGTATGAATATATATTAAGACTATCTAAATGATATCACTAAATAATGAGAGAGAGAGAGAGAGAGAGAGAGAGAGAGAGAGAGAGAGAGAGAGAGTTCCAACTGGGCGTCTCTTTTCACTAAATGAAGTTTCCATTACTGGGAACAGGTTACAACTAATTTAGTAGTTGGCCAAAGAGGTCCCATGGGTACTCCAAACAACCCAGGCTATTCCCAAGACTAAAGGTCACTCTCCACAAACTGACAGTAAGTTCCCATTGTTGAAAACAAAATTTGCACAATTCCTTGAGTATGACATTTACCCGATTCCTCACATAGAGCCTTCACCCCTGCATTCTATTATCTTCAGCATAGGAGGGTACTCTGCTAGCTACCACAGGAAAAAAATGTAAACACCAACCCATCCACAAATCCTTGACCTACAATGATGTCCTGCCTGCAGGATATGCTAGTAAAATGGAAGAAAGCTTATGGGAGTAACCAACCAATACTTGATTTTATTTAAGCCCTGCTCTGTGAGATGAAACCCATATCTGACACTGCTCAGATGACCAAGTACCTGAAATTAGATAGGCCAGAACATTAAGTAAAACCAATACCCTACTAAAATAATGTAGCAATAAAATGGCTCCTAATGACATTCTGCTACATTCATAGATTAGTACCTTTCTTAGCCATCATCAGAGAAGCTTCTTCCTGTAGTAGATGGGAACAAATACAGAGACCAACAGCCAGACAATATACAGAGTACGAGGGACTTCAGAACTCTCAGCCCTAAGTGACATCTCATTATCAAATCCTTCCCCCTTGGGGTTCAGAGAATCTTTTGTGGGATGGGGCAGAAAGAGAATAAGAGCCATGGGAGATGGAGAACACCAAGTAAACAAGGATGGACGCACATATAAATTCCAGAGTTTGAGGCAGCATACAAGGGTCCTGCAATGGCATGCCCTCAGCAGAGTCCTGGAGCTGAAAGAAGTTAGGATAATACCGAACCTAGAAACTATCTCGAATTGATAACCACTTAAAAATGAACATTTGGATTTTCTCCAAGGGAGTCTCACTGGAGAAGCAAATTACTTTTAATGATGGATTGCATGCTCAGCAGAAAATAGCCAACAGCAAATGAACTCATTGGCAACTTTGGATGTAACTTGTTTCATAATGTTGTGTCAGAGCCATTTAAAAAATTGTATCTGAATATATATGTATATATATATTATTCATATATAGATATAAATATATAACATATTAAAATTATATATAATTAGATCTGAATATATATACACATTTTCTGCTCTTTACCCTACAGGTCCTTTACATATATTTTGTGGCTTCCATTTTTGTGTTTTTATGGGATTCCTGAGTGTGTTTATAAGTGGTTCTCTGCTTTTATATCTGTTTTTGTTCCCTTTTCTTGGGTTCTTTTCCTTCTGTTTGTTTGTTTTGTCCTATTCTGATGTGTTAGTACTTGTTCTATCTTAATATATTTTCTTTATTATTATCTCTTAGAAGCCTGTTGGTTTTCTAATGAGAGACAGAGAGGGGATGGTCTGAATGGGAGGGATTGTAGGAAGAAGTAGAGGAAGTAGAGGTAGGGAAAACCATATTCAGGATATCATATGAGTGGAAAACATATTTTAGTAAATGGTTAAAACATAATAGTAAATGGACCACTGGGAAGTAGGGAGAAAATTCAACCTTAGGGGCTGGAGAGATGTCTCAGTGATTAAGGCTGCTTGATACTCTTATAGTAGACCTGGGCTAAGTTTCTAGCTTCCACATTGTGGTTTGCGTCCAAGGATCTGACACCTCTTCTGACCTCTGCAGGTGCTGTATGCATATGGTACACACAAGGGTATGCAATCAAACACTCAAACACATAATATTAAAATATTTAGATCTTAAAAACAAGAAGTAGAACCTTAGAAAATACCTTTTTTCATTTTTTTTTACTTCTTTTAATTTAGGAAGCATACATAATAAGTCATTCAGGTAGATCTGTAAAATAAATCCATGTTGTAATTGTCTTTCTTTTAAGGCTAAATGATACTACAGCAGTTCTCTCTCTCTCTCTCTCTCTCTCTCTCTCTCCCTTACCCACAAACATATTTGCACAATGTGGCACAACATTATCTCTAATAGATATGCAAAGTTTCACAGAAGTCTGCTATAAGATTTTGTTCCCTAGATATGACAGGAAAGCTGTACCCATGGTACCTCAATCATAAAGCTACTTAAACAAGACCTGAAACATTCCAATATCAATTCATCTCCTGACATAAATGTGGGAAATCTTGCAGTGGCCACCTCTACATGAAGAGCTATAAGCAATTAATAACTGCTGGGTGATGGAGAATTAAATTTCCCCAGAGATGAGCCTCCTAAATGATAATTTAATACCAAATTGTCAACCCTAATAAACATGTATATAAAAGCAATACTAAATGGACTCAACAAGCATTAGCTATATAATTTTTCATTAATACATATGTACATAATAATGAAAGAAATATAGGTCACATGTTTGAAAGGTAATAGAAATGGTGAGTGAAGAATGATGTAATATTTTATAAATAATATAAGCAATAATAATATTTCAATAATATATATGAAAAAAATAAAATAATCCCAGAAATATATGGAGAGAACAGTCTGAAAATCTAAGTGACTGATTGGAACATCATTTTTTTGAAGATTCTGGACTATAGCCAAATCCAGAGCCACATCATCTGTAACATTGGCCCTCTTAATAGTGAAGTATTATGCCGGGCGTTGGTGGCGCACGCCTTTAATCCCAGCACTCGGGAGGCAGAGGCAGGCGGATCTCTGTGAGTTCAAGGCCAGCCTGGGCTACCAAGTGAGCTCCAGGAAAAGCGCAAAGCTACACAGAGAAACCCTGTCTCGAAAAACCAAAAAAAAAAAAAAAAATAGTGAAGTATTGGCTTCCTTTGTATGTGACCTAAGGTCTTTATGACCATTAAGGAATTCTTTGGAATGTACAAACCAACTAATGGTCTAAGATCCTGTCAGATGACATCTATGTCCTATAGCAGAGATTTGCCTACTTGGCTGTGGCCTTATGTTTCCTCCAGTGTATTTGAAAAGTGTCAAATTGTAACATTCTTTCTTCAGCTACTATTAAAACTTTATGAAAGTGTTAGCATATTGGAACATGGAATGGATGGCTACATAATTCTGTTTGTCTTGGCCATGTACACTCTTATTTGACTCCAAAATAAATATAACAGTCACTCTCAATTGTGATGAATCAATGGTGTTTAATATGAATTCTGTTTTGGTGTATGATATTTTGTTTGTATTCTGACAGATGAAGCTTGCCTGGAGGTCAGAGGGCAGAGCTAGACACTAGTTAACCATAAAGTCCAGGCATTGGTGGTACACAACTTTAACCATTGCACTTGGGAGGAGGAAGCAGGAAGATCAAGAGTCCAAGGCCACCGTGGGCTACACAATATTGAAACAGTCTGAAGGAGAAATAGAGCTGGGTGTTTGTGTTGTACACCTTTCATCAAGCACTAGGGAGATGCAGACAAAAATGTAAGGCAGGTGTAGAAAGGATCTCATGATAAATAGACAAAGTGATATCTTTAGAATCATATATTAATAATGAAAGTAAGAAAAATTTTGATTCTATGAAGTCACTGGAATCATTTATGTTACAGGAGGTGAGGAATTTAGATAAAGCTGTGGTTAATCAATTTCAAGCTTTATAAGACCCTGTTAGAACAGATAATAAAATCATTAACACAGAGACTGAAGAGGTTAGAGGAAAAATAACATCACCAGTACTTTACATTTACAGTTAGAGATGACTTACCAAAAGTTTAAAACTCCCATTTCTCCCCCACTATGCTATATCCTGTTACTATTTGTGAAAAGCCAGCTTGTGATAAATATCCTGAAGGATATTTAGAACATAGGTGGGAGGCTATACATATGAGAGATTTAAAGGACATCAAGAAAGCTATAGTTACTTATGGTATACATTCAGCATATGTACAAAAGTTATTAAATATGGGGTCTTCTAGAAATAGAATCACACCAAATGACTGAACTCTTGGTATCAGCAGTATTAGAATATAATCAAAAATTACAGTGGAAAAGCTGATTGAAAGAAGCAGCTAAGTTTTTTTTTGGCAACATAGTGTACAAGGTCATTTTTCTCTCACATTCTTGAGGAAGATTACTGTAGTGCACTTTTCATTTAATAAAACAAGACATCATTTTCAGAGTTAACTCATTCCTTCTCATGTCTTACTGTAATTTAGTAGATATAAATTGCTCCTATTATAGCCCTAATGAGTTTCTGGCTGACAGTCTCAACTGGAACCTGCTACAGTTGTTCAGTGCACAACTGGCCAACACACTGCTAATGGTTTGAACATCAGCAAGATTAGGAAGCAAACTTATACATAATTCCTAATAGGCACTGTCTGAATTATACTTTGGGAGTGTTAAGAGATTTAGATAAAATTACAGATTGCCACTTTTAACCTCAGAGGAATTAATTACAGAGAAGCTGAGGTTCTTGAGTAGCAAGGTAAAATTAGAGGTTTTACAATTTCCAAGATTCTTGGTGAGGGCTATTTTGCTGATGTAAATAAACAATCTACCATTGATGAGCATACCTTATCCATATGCCATATGGTAGCCTTAAATGCTTGGGAAAAGATTCCAGAACCAGGGAAAGTACTGAGCTATATGCCAAGGTTACACAGGGCATGAAAGAATCATTTACTGACTTCTTACAAAGATTGACTAAAGTTGTAAACAGTGATATCAGATCAAGAAGTTAGACTATTACTAATTCAATGTTTGGTTTTTTAAAATTCTAATTTAGACTGCAAAAAGATACTTGTGCCTTTAAAGGTCAGATCGGCACCCATAGAAGAATGAATCCAACACATAATCAATGTTGATTTTCTTAGCTATAATGATCAGGCTTGGATAGGAAAGGTGACTTCCAAAGGCATTAAGCAACATCAAAGTGCCAAATGTTCTAATTGTGGTAGATCAGGCCATATAATAATAAGTCATACACAGGATTCTTCAAGAAACAATACTTCTTTTAGCAATGACCCAAATGGTAGGTAACAAATTTTCAATTATGCAGAAGATGCGACAAAGGCAAATATTCGACCAACAAATGCCTGTCAACAAGAGACATACAAGGCAAGCCTTTACAATGGGGAAATTCCCTGGGGGGCCTCTCACAGAACCCCAGTCAAACATGGTCCAGTCATTTCCACTCACTGAGGAGGAAACTCCTTCCCTAGGATAATTAAAAAATCCAGTGCCTAACATAAAAACCACACTGCACTGGATGATAGAACAGCTTTGATAGGTGAATCAAAAATTCCAAGAAACACCATAAAAATCAGCATTTTGACAGATTTCCATAAATGAGTAAAGACCAAATCTAAGGGTTAAAAAAAAAAATCTTATATGTGAAGGCTTACTGGACACAGGTGCAGATGTAACTATAATTACTCCAGAATCATGGCATCCAAAATGGCCTCTTCAGGAGTTAGATGTTTAATTTCTAGGGATTACAGCTACATCTCAGGTAAAACAAAACGCAAGATGGGTTGAATGCATAAGGCCAGAAGGACAGAGAGGAAGACTGAGGCCATATGTGGTTAGTGTAGCGATGAATCTATGGGGCCATGGTCTGTTACAGCATGGAATATACAGATTAATATTCCTCCAATCTCTGGAGCAGACCATAAAATAACTCATGCTTCTATGAATAATATTATAAGACCATATATATATATATATATATATATATATATATAT
>CABHPR010148845.1:0-25193 GCA_902168415.1 Peromyscus melanophrys | reverse complement strand
TATCTATCTATCTATCTATCTATCTATCTATCTATCTATCTATCTATTTATCTATCTATCTAACTTTCCATCACCCATCTCTATCAATCTATCCATCCATTTACCCCTATCCATTCATCAATCCATCCATCCATTTTCTCCTACTACTACACTTCCTCTTCTATTCCTCCTTCTTCTTGATCTTCCCTTTTTCATCCAGAATATTATAACCACTTTTGCCTCCCTGTGTTTTTATAGGGCCTTAGAAAATAGTAATTACATCATAACAAATAAAACTTTTTTCTGTGGGTTTCATTCTCCATATTTTCCCACCCCAAGTCTTTGTAATCCCTGTCTTCCACACCACTTGCTAAAGTGTGACGTTCCTTAGATCTCTGACACTGTGACACTAAAAATCTTGTGTAAAAAAGCATTTGTTAAAAAATGCAAGTTGTTGTAGCTACAGTTTTCCTGCCTGGCTCACGGTCAGGATAAATCTCTTTCACCTGCCAGTCCCACAGCCGCTCAGACCCAACCAAGTAAACACAGAGACTTATATTGCTTTCAAACTGTATGGCCATGGCAGGCTTCTTGCTGACTGTCCTTATATCTTAAAATAATCCATTTCTATAGATCTATACCTTGCCACATGGCTCGTGGCTTACTGGCATCTTTACATGCTGCTTGTCCTGGCGGTGGCTGGCAGTGACTCCCTCCGCCTTCCTGTTCTTTTTATTCTCTCTGTTAGTCCCGCCTATACTTCCTGCCTAGCCAATGGCCAATCAGTGTTTTATTAGCAACACATTTGCCATACAGAACATCCCACAGCAAGTTGTGCTTAAGACCAGCCCAAAACCAACATCTAACAACTTTGTACTTTAGTAACTTGCAAACACACCATCTTAGTTTGTTTCTTTATATGACAAATGCAATTTACATATTATGAATTCAATGAGTTGATATATTCAATATTTATTAGTTCTCTGCCATGAAGTTCATAAAAATGTTTTCTGACTAAATAAATTTTTGTTAAGAGGTAAAATAAGTAGAGTTTTCTAAATGGAAATGGAAAGATGTACACAAAGTCAGAAAATAGAGTTAATCATGACTTAGAAGTTTTATGGAAGATAAAAAAAATCAAGATCATATATGAAACTGCTGTATTCAATAAAATTCCTTAGGCCAAAATTCAGTACACTGTATACAATTAGAATGTAATTCTCTGTTGAGAATAACAGTGACAGAAGAGGACACTTAGATTCAACCCTTTATAGAGAGAAAAGGAAAACCCATGCTAGAACTTTCATTTGATAGCCTTAAAATGGACTGCAAAAAAAGCTTGTCTTAGGGAGTAAGTATTCTGTCTCTCAACTACTTGAATTAGAAAAGACTTTCAAAAGATCAATGAAACCTCCTGTCAAAGCTTGGCTCATGGGATTGCAGGCTATGGGAACAGATGAGATCAATCTGAGTGCAACAGAAGTGGGAAAGTAGCTGAGGCACTTACTTCAACCTCCTTGAACTACAGGCTATGTAATCTACTGAAATCTGAGAGGAATTATATCCTGATGGCCTGGCTCACAGGCAGCATTGGGGATGCTTGGTTATCACAAGCAGAGGTCTCACACACACTGGAAGATGGTGAAGGAAGGACGGGGTTTCCTGATAAAATATATATGAGAGAAGCAGTGCTTTACAGCCAGTTCACTGGGCATGAGAGAGCACTGGGCTGTGCTTACAGAAGAGGTCAAACATAAAACGGTTGATTCACCAGGGACTTCAGGACTGGCATTTGACTTTAGTACCTTTGCAGAGCACAATGGCAGAATGTGAACTTGTAGAAACAACTAACATTTTAAGGAACGGGTGAAGTGTTGTGTAACAATTTTCCTTTGTATGACATGAAATACTTTTCTATTATTTTTGAGATTATAATTACATTATTTTCTCCTCTTTTTCATCCTTCCGAATCCTCACTATACTCCTCTTTGCTCTGTTTCTAATTCATGACCTCTATTTTCATTAATTGTTGAAACAACTGTGTCTAATTCACCTTCTATCTATTTGCATTACAAACTGAAAACTATCTTTTGATGTCTTTCAAACTTATATACTTTACACCTCTTTAGTGAGTTTCTTTTCTGAATTTCTTAACAAGGAAAACTATAACTATCTAATATTCAACTCCTTCAGAGACCTGAGAAGGAAATAATATTAACTGAGTATATAGGAATTATACCTAAGCGATTTCCAAAACATGTGAGAAATGACACAAACACCTTGTTACCGGATAGTCACTCAAGATTTCTCTGCAACATTGGGGCATCCATCTTTGGCCTACAGGCCTAGCATATCTGACAGACTCATCTGTGAAGCAAGACTTTCTGAAGGGCCTTCCTACCTTGTCTTTGCAAGGTGCAGCAGCCCTTTCCTTTGTGTCCTGCTTGTCCATGTTGGACAGCATACTGTCAGCAGTAGATGTAAGGTCACTTTCTTACCCAGTGGCTAACTTTTGCCACAAATAAAGTAAACACTATATAGAGTTTCTTCACTTCCCATCATCTTCTTTGAAACAGATTGATGCTGCCAGGAGCAGACATGTCTCTTAATCATAAAAAAAGAAAAAAATCTATATTATCATCTTTAATGCCATATTCTGAAGATCTCTGAAGTGCTCTAAGATGACCTGTCTATCTAAAATATATTTCTGCTTGACCTTGAGAACAGACCTAATATGACTACAGGTTTCATTGTAATGACTAACTACTAACCTGCATTTCTGTATTATCCTAAATAGTTGGCAATAACTTTCAAGGACTAGAAAATTGCATTGCATTGTGAAATGAACTGTACTGGAATGATACTTTGAACAAGATAGTATAAGTACAGTATTTTCAAACAAAATCAATCTCATATTTGTATCAATATACATAATTTATATACAATATACAAAAATCCAATCCAATGTGAAATATTTAAAACTAGTAGTTCCATTCTAAAGTAGATTCAATAATCTACCCTTTGTCCTTTCTTTTCTATATCCTTTTGTTTCAGTGGTTCAGCATATGAAAGTCTGTAAATGGAATCCACCATATAAATAAATTAAAGGAAAAAACCCACATGATCATCTCATTAAATGCTGAAAAGGCTTCTGACAAAATTCAACACCCCTTCACAATAAAAGTCTTGGAGTGATCAGGGATACAAGGAACATACCTAAACATAATAAAGGCAACATACAGCAAGCCTACAGCCAACATCAAATTAAATGAAGAGACACTCAAAGGGAATCTACTAAAATCAGGAATAAGACAAGGCTGTTCACTCTCTCCATATCTATCAACACTGTACTTGAAGTTCTAGCTAGAGCAATAAGACAACTAAAGGAGATCAAGGTGATACAAATTGGAAAATAATAAGTTAAACATTCACTATTTTCAGATGATATGATCGTACACATAAGTGACCCCAAAAATTCTACCAGGGAACTCCTTCAGCTGATAAACACCTTCAGTAATGTGGCAGGATACAAGATTAACACACTCAAAAAAATCAGTAGCCCTCCTATCTACAAATGATAAATGGGCTGAGAATGAAATCAAAGAAACATCCACCTTTGCAGTAGCCACAAACAACATAAAATACCTTGGGGCAACCTATCTGATATGAACTTTAAGTTTTTTAAAAAAGAAATTGAAGAAGATATCAGAAAATGGAAAGCTCTCATGTGCTCTTGGATAGGTAGAATCAACATAGTAAAAATGGCGATCTTACCAAAGGCAATGTTCAGAGTCAATTTAATCCCCATAAAAATCCCAACAAAATGCTTCACACACCTTCAAAGAACAATTTTCAACTTCATATCGAAAACCAAAACTCAGGAAAGCCAAAACAATCCTGTACAATGAAGGAATGTCTGGCATTGCCATCTCTGACCTCATGGACTCCTATAGAGCTATATTTTAAAAACAACTTGGTACTGGCATAAAAATTGACACATAGATCAATGGAATTGAATCAAAGACGCTGACATTAATCCAAAGATATATGAACACCTGATTTTTGACAAAGAAGCTAAAATTATACAATGAAAAAAAGAAAGCGTCTTCAACAAATGGTGCTGGCATAAGTGTATGTTGACACATGCAAGAATGCAAATTGATTCATTATCTATGCCCATGCACAAACCTCAAGTCTAAATGGATCAAAGACCTCAATATAAATCCAGTTACACTGAACCTGATAGAAGAGAATTAGCACAGACTGTGAGCACCAATTAAAAAATTGGGACCTGTAGCTAGAATTTTCCTGCCTGGCCCATGGTCAGGACAAATCTCTTTCACCCACCAGTCCCAACAGCTGCTCAGACCCAACCAAGTAAACACACAGAGACTTATATTGCTTACAAACTGTATGGCCATGACATGCTTCTTGTTATCTAATTCTATCTTTAATTAACCCATATCTATTAGTCTATAAGTTGCCAAGTGGCTCATGGATTACCGGTATCTTAACATCTTCTCATGGCGGTGGCTGGCGGCGGCTCTCTGCCTCAGCCTCCCACTTCCCAGAAATCTCCCTCCTTGTCCCACCTATACTTCCTGCCTGGCTACCAGCCAATCAGTGTTTTATTTATTAACCAATCAGAGCAACACATTTAACTTACAGAACATCCCACAGCACTTCCCCTTTTCTTTTTTTTCAAAAAGGAAGGTTTTAACTTTCACATAGTAAAATTACAAATAACAAAACAATTATCAAGCAAGAATTACACTTATAATATCTAGTCTATTTATAACAACTAGTCTACTTATATTTGGCAAAATTAAAGAAGATATCCTATCTATCTATATTTGTGAGTCTAAGGTTTCATATCTAACTTATCTTTTATCATAACTAAGGAAAATTACAACTATCTAGTCTTCAACTACTCTAGGCCTGTAGCCAATTTGAATGCACCAACAATGCTGAGAAACATTAGGTGACTGTCCAGACTGCCAGCTGTCTCTGTCTACTCTTGCAAGATTCCCAAAAGTTGCTTGCATCCATCTTCCATTTCTAAGGTAACATTATATTCCTTCTCAGGTCTTTGATGGGATTGAGAATAGCAGTTATAGTTACAACTTTATATATATAGCACAGACTATATATATAAATAATCTTAAATAGAACATATTAAGTATTAGATTCAGGTTCTTTATGATAGGACACCTTTTGGAATGATCTTTGTAACACGCTATTCACCTACGCTCTAGAAGTCTCTGGATTTTAGTATGTGTTTCTTGCTTGATATTGTTCGCATGAGTTGTAGTTCCATCTTCATCTTATCTAGGTCATTATGCCTCATTACTCCTATTTGATAACCAATCCTTTGTATATAGTCTTGTATTAGGTTAGAACATTCTTTTTTAGACAAAAAGGGGAGATGTAGTGGGTAGCCATTCCATCTTTGATCTGGAAGTGCCAACCCCCATTGAGGCTTCGGTAACTGTTATGCCTACAAGGCAGGGCCGAGAGAGGACCATGAAGACCCAAGATCCGAATGGGCCAGTTCTCTTGGTTCCTGGACCCTGGACGTTGGAGATAGACTGAGCAGAGTTCTCCAGTGAACACCGCCAGACTGCAAAACACCTTTCCCAGACCCTGTTACCTATCCCTTCACTTGTAATAAAATAAACCTCCCTTTTAACTACTTGGAGTGTCCTTAATAATTTCACCAATAGGGATCTCCTACAGCTGAGAAGCTTATGTAAGGCAAAGGAGAGGGTAAACAAGATGAAATGACAGCCTACAGAATGGGAAAAGATTTTCACCAAACCCACATCTGACAGAGGGCTGATCTCCAAAATATATAAACAACTCAAGAAACTAGACATCAAAATACCAAATAATCCAATTTAAAAAATGGGGTACAGATCTAAACAGAGAATTCACAACAGAAGAATATTAAATGGCCAAAAGACATTTAAGTAATTGCTCAAAATCCTTAGCCATCAGGGAAATGCAAATCAAAATGACACTAAGATACCATCTTACATATGTCAGAATGAATAAGATCCAAATTGTTAATGACAGCTTATGTTGGAGAGGATGCAGAGCAAGGGGAACAAGTCTCCACTGCTGGTGGAGTGCCAACTTGTACAGCCACTCTGGTATCAGTATGGCAGTATCTCAGAAAATTGGGAATCAACCTGCCTCAAGACCCAATATTACCACTATTGGGCGTATACCCAAAAGATGCTCAATCATACCACAAAGTCACTTGCTCAAGCATGCTTACAGTAGCATTGTTCATAATAGCCAGAACCTGGAAACAACCTAGATGGCTCTCAACTGAAGAATAGATAAAGAAAATGTGGTACCTTTACACAAAGTAATATTACTCAGTGGTAAAAAATAGTGACACCATGAAATTTGTAGACAAATGATTGGAACTAGATCCTGAGGGAGGTAACCCAGACCCAGAAAGACAAACATGGTATGTGCTCACTCTTAAATGGATATTAGATGCAAAGCAAAGTGTAACCTGGCTACTATCCACAACCCCAGAGAAGCTAGCTAAAAAGGAGGACCCTAAGAGGGACACACATGAGGAGCCCCAGAAAGGAAGAACAGTTAAGATCTCCTGGGTAAAGTGGGAGAGGGTAGAAGTGAGGGGCTGGGGGATGGGAACAGGAGAGAATGAGATGGCCCAGTAGAGGGAGGGATACAGAGGGAGAGTAATGAAACAGAAGCCTTGATAGAGGGAACCATTAGGTTGTTAGGGAGAAACATGGTGCTAGGGAAATCCCCAGTAATCCACAGGGATGACCACAGATAAGACTTCAAGCAATAATGGAGAGGGGGCCTGAACATACCTTCCCTATAATTACATTAGGGACTACCCTAATCGTCAAAATACAACCTGCATCCAGTAACTAATGGAAGCAGATGCAGTGATCCACAACCAACACTGTGCTGAGCTCCCAGATTTCAGTTGAAGAGTGGCAGGAGGAACCACAGGAGCAAGTGAGGTCATGATCATGACGGGGAAAACAACAGAGATAGCTTACCCAAGATGGAAACTCTTGGACTCTGGCTGGAACAAGCATGGGACCAAACTAGGTCCTCTGACTGTGGGTGACAGATATGTAGCTAGATTTGTTTGGGCAGGCCCTGGCAGTGGAACCAGGACTCATACCAGGTGCATTTAATGCCTTTTTGGAACACATTTCCTATAGTGGGATACCTTGCTCAGCATTGACACAGAGGGGAGCGGCTTGGTCCTGCCTCAATTTAGTATGCCAGACTTGGTGACTACCCAAGGGAGGCCCGTCACTCTCTGAAGAGTGGATGGGAGGTGGGATGGGGCGTGATGAGGCATGAGAAAAGTGGAGGAAGGGAAAACAGGAACTGGTATGTAAAATTGAAAAAAAATTATAAATAAATAAAAAAAAAAACAAACCAAACAGCATCTCCCTATAGAGCCCAAACTGGCCTTAGGTCCCCAACTTTCCTGCCTCAGAGTCACTAGGCCTCCCCAAATGCACTGAAGGGCAGTGGACTTACAGACTAGGAGGAAAGATCAGATTAAGGCCTTGAGGTAGGAGCCATCTAAGGACCAGGGGATGGTGGGATTATCAGACCCCTAGTGTCAGGTTCAAAGTCACTTTCACCAGCCTAACAGTGCAGCATGAGTCAGCTCTGCTGTGTGGTAACTCCACCAGTAACATCACACCATGGAAAACTCCATCTCACACAGCCTGCTTTTGTAGATCTGGGCCTCAGGCTGGGAATGAAGTAGCCACTCAAACAACACTGGCTCCTGGATTTCCAAAGGTCAAGAATCCCCTGTGGGAAAGCTATGGGAACACAATCATTTTAGAGTTTGGGTCTTTCTGGATGTTTGAACATTTAGAAATAGAAAAAAGGATCTGGGTATAGTGATGCATGCCATGATCTCAACCAATTGGGGAATGAGGAGGAGAATTGAAGACAGACTGCAGTGAAAGTTCCAGGAGAGCCTGTGTCTCAAAAAATTCATGTGGAACTGTGCCACCTTTCTCATGGCTTCTGAGGCCAGATTTGGGGAGTCAGAAACCAGGCTGTATCCTGAGCAGCTGTGAATAAGCTTGAGTAGGCTGTCCCATGGGTCACCTGAAGCATGTAAAAAGGAGAAGAAACCAGTAGACCCCTGAGACACTCCCCTTCCTTTAGACAACAGGATAGTTGACATTCACAGAGGGGGAGTCTCAAGCCTGAACTTTGACAACCGGCTGGGCAAAGTCTTATCCCCCAGTTCATTTCCTGAACATGATCCAACTACCAAGAGTGGGCTGAGATGAACATTGTGGAAGGCAGGTGCTGCCCCCTGTCAGCTGGATCTTAGGGCATTTGGAAAACCATGAAACCTCCTCTGGATGGGACATCAGTGAGATAAGAAGCAGGACCATGCAGAAAGGGGTTTCTGTCTTTGCTGGGTGAATAACTATATATCCTGGGCAGGGTATCTGTTCATGGAAGTGTGATGTTTCACAATTGTTTGTTAGAAAGACCAAGTTGTCTGAGGTCTCAACTATACAGCTGACTCCAGGCCTCTTTCTAATTACTGGGATTTGCAGGCAATCCTGTATACTTTTCCATCTAGTTCTACTGCCTCATCTCTGGATTCATTTGAGCAATCACACTTTCTGAGAATCTCCCGCCTCTCTAAATCCCACCTCTCTCCTCTGATTTCTTTACCCCCAATATTGTCATCTATGTTCTTAAAATAGTTTTTATATCAGTTTAGGGGACATGCCTTGCTCCCAAATTCCAGTATGTCCTCAACTTTTTGGTCTTCACAAGAATCTATTTAGAAATAAAGTTGACAATTACATTTATTTGCTTAAAGCTTCAAAATCTGAAATGACACAGATCACCCAAAAGTTTCATCAGTCCTAGGTTGCAAGGATCATGCTTAGGTCCAGAGATTTGGTTGGAGAACATGCATTCCATGCTGACCATGACCTGGCTTCTCTTTGTAGTGATGTCACGATAAGAAATGTGAGGTTTGGATATAACAAAGCTGTATGATGTATCAACTCTTGAGTCTCTCCCCTTGCCTGCCCTTCTCATGTCCTCCTAATAGATCTTGTACACAAAGCTAGCAGTGCCACCTATTCAAGAGCATGTGGATTGGAACAGGTGGCTCCAAAACTAGGCATTTGGCATTTGTTTACTGGTTGATGCACCATAGCAGTGATCTACATCATGTTCTACTCCATGATTGTATGCCTGGTTTGTGTGTGTGTGTGTGTGAGTGTGTGTGTGTGTGTGTGTGTGTGTGTGTGTGTGTGTGTTTAACTTTCACTCATGATGCCTCTCTATAGCCAACACTGAACTCTGACTTGCCACTACATTTTCCTCAGTCTATGTTTTCAAGGATTGGGTCATCATACTCTTTCCATGAATTGCTTTCTTTCAATATCTGAGAGCTAACCTCAGTGGCTCCAACCAGACCTGTCCAGAGCTAGTCACATCTTCACTAACAACCTCATAGCTTGAATGAGCTCTACTGACACTCTGGGGGAATCTTCATAACTAACTATGTGACTTTTCTTTGAGCCCACTAATCTCTACAAGTCTGGATCTTCCCTGGGTGATTGTTCACTTCAGAGTTCTCATCCCTACTACTCCCCATTGTCCTGACCTCATTTCTAAGCATCCTTTCTTTCTCAAATTATTGATTATGAATCTTAAGGAGGGAAAATCCAACCCTGGACAGTGCATGCAAAGTGAGCTTTGAACTTCACTTAGATAAAATTTCTAATGAATCAGAGGGCTAGATTTCTGGCTTTGGAAGGAGGATTATAACTAAAGGCTTCCATTGTTACCCCAGAGACTGATGGAAAGAGCACCTTGATTTCAAGTCACTTTTGGGTGAGGTATGTAGCAGGGATGAAATACCTATACCAGGTGACATCAGCACATTGACATTCTACTGTATCCTGGAGAGCCCTGGCATTCCATGTGGTGTCACCAGTGTTGTGGCAACACCAACTGTCATTGGGGCATTGGGGCAGTGTCTCGTGTTTCACCTACAGACATGCTGACTAGACTAAAAAGGATTCTTGGGAGACAGGATGGCGAGCACAGGGAGACCAAAGGGAGGCAGAAGGAAGACAGCCTTCAGTCTCCATGTCACACATCAAGAAATAAATGGTTCTGGGGAAAGCACAGTGAGTCCTGCGAAAGGGATGGGGAGCTTTCTGAAGGAGGAAGGCTTCAGCTGATCCTTCCAGGAGTGGGGCTAAGCAGGTGAGAGTTTCTGAGAAGCAATGGGCCTATTTTAGTCTTCTGAGTTCTTCAAGAGCAGAACAAAGTTGAGGCTTTTCAAGGTTAGTTTGGCAGAGAGCCAGAGATGGTCAAGGCTGCAGCTGCTCTGTTGAGGGCCCTCTGCTTTCACTCTGGGTGGGAAGGAAGCACAGAGGGACTAAAGAGGTTTCAGTACCAGCCCTGCACTTCACCCACACTGGATGTCTTTTGGTGTGTGTCACTAATAACAAGGAGAGTAAAGTCCTCTGGCCAGAACTAGAGGTTCTCACATTTTAAATAACAACCACTAGCAGGGCAGGAGCCACCAAGTATTGCTGCATGTCAGTGATCCCTAAGGTTTCTGAGTTCCTGCCCTCTCAGTAGCCAGTCATCTTTCCTCTACCTTGAGTGCAGGACTGGGACATCACTCTTCCTGTAAGTTTTTGTTCTTGGTGTCAGAGGGCTCATCTGTGGATGCCCAGTCCATAGGTATTTTCAGTCACACCTTTCAATGGTTGATAACACCTTTGCTAACATCCTGATGGATGGAATGTATTCTGTTGAAGCTTTTGGTAAAAGTTTCATCATTACCTATGTGACTTGTCATTGTTCTGACAGGACCCACATAATCCTCCACCATCCCCATACATTGCAACTGCCCTGTGGATCTTCTCTAATGTGCTTGTTCACCTTGTGGAACTGATCTTCCTTCCCCATTATCCTGAGCTAATTTCTTAGCATCCTTTTTTTCTCATCTTATTAGGTAGCAATCTTCAGGATGAGAAGAGCCATTCCTGGGCATTGTTTCAAAATTGAGTCTTGCCCTCCACACAGGATGAACTATTGAATTAGAATGAACTAGATTCTAATGAATCAGAGAGATCTCTGGATTGGAATGACGAGGTGCTGATGGCCCTGCCCTGTCTCAGGGAAGGCTGCTGGAAAGGGCAGCTTGGCTTTTGGTGAATTGGAGAAGAGTTTGTTATCAGATAGGTGATGACATTAGCAGTGACCCTAACAGTCCCTTCTCTGGAAATTCTATTGTATCCTGGAGAGTTATTGGCATCTTTTGTGAAATTACCAGTGTTGTGGCAGTGTGAACTGCCCTTGAGGCATTCATTAAGTAACTTACAGGGTTCACCAATCAACATGTTGGCAAAACTGAGCACACTGATTAGCATAGAAAGCCCTGGTTTTCTAAGCAGCAGTTGATGCCAGAATTGGTCCTTTTCTTAATGGGGTTCAGTAGCTGTGATCATCTGAAGCAATGGGCCTATGCAGCTTATCTGGGTTCCTAAAGAGCAGATCCAAAGTGGAAAATTTCTGATGGTTAATTGGCAGAGAGCCAGGAAATGTCAGGGATGCAGCTGCTGTGCTGGGACCTTTGTCAGTTCACTCTGATTGTCAAAGAATGCTAAAGGAGGCCCAGAACCACTAAGGAGGTATCAGGGTAGGATGTTGCTGCACTTTATTCTCAGTGGATTTCTGTAGATTTCATGGATATCTGATATAAATACCAGGAAGGGAAACTTTCCATGCATGTACCAAGGTCTGAGACATTCAGTTACCTTTAGTCCTGCACACAGGTTATCAGGACTGGGAGATGCAAAGCACATGGCAATCCAGGACTTCCTTGTATCACATCAGGTATCGGCTGACAACTCCAAACCAACATGGCTGGCCTTGCTTATGCCTTTCAGGGACAATGGGGCTGCAGTAGGGACTGAGGCATATATCTAGCCTTAGAGATTGGAGACAGACACATGGCTTATGGACCCCAGTTTAAGGATATCTGCTCTGATTTTTGGGGCTTCACTGGGTGCCATGCATTTCCTCTTCCTCAGGCCTCCTCTTGGGACTTGACATGATCTCTCTTGGCCCTATGCCATTCATCTGTACAAATTCACTGTGTTTATGTACCTACAGGGACTACTAGGAAGGCATCATCCACATCCTTCTTCCTCACTGAGCAGGAGCAACAGCTGAACCAGGTGGATAAACTGACCCTTCATCTACAGATGATGACCAATGAGAGGAATGAACTGCTTCAATTCCTGGCCCTTTATAACAACAATGAGTTGAACAACAGGTATTCAGCATGCCCTCTTCTCTGGTGACTATCTTGACCCTACTGTGTCCTGAGTGCATCTGAGAGGCAGAACTGAAGCCTGTATGATTGAGATAGGACACAGGCTGTTCTGATTCCTCCAAATGAAAACCAGAGCCTGTGGCCTGAATCACAATCTACAGAGAAGGGCAGTAGGGTGTAAGATCACAATATGCATTTCAAGAGGCCTTGACAGGCATTGGCTTTTAGGAGATGCTTGGTGCTCTGAATTGAGTGTTTATATTTCACTAGATGTTTATTTTTGCTTTTTGATATGGGAGCAGCTTGAAGGGCCTGGTGGTCCTACTTGGTACATCTGTGTGTGACCAGAAGGCCTGGAATTCATCTCTGCTCCTCTCAGCTTGTTCCTTACACTATGAGACAATGCCCCTTACCTGCATTTCTGTGACATCCTAACTGTGTATGGGAGTTTATAGCGCCATCCCCATGTAGTGCCTCCTCCTTGGCAATACTGATTATTAGTTCTGGATATCCTTGTAAAGAGAAAGAATCTCTGTTCTCAAGACAGTGGTAATGTCATCGCAGATTTCAGATAGACCTGGATCTGTGGCATAGACTCCAAGACCTTCTTAGAGAACTAGTCTACCCCTCCAAGCCTACTGAGGGAGCTCGTGTAGCTGTCTCTTTTACTGTTGACACCCAGCCTTTCTTGGCAGTGGGACAGTGAGACAAGTCTAATGCACATCAGGAGGTCCAGTAATTAGAATTCATGGTGTGATACCCAGTGGGCTAGGGTAGTACAAAACAGAACCTTAATGGATGTGGTTCCTGAGGCCTATGTTCATGGGGTTCTTTTCTCCTGGGGCCATGCCCTACCACAGGCTGAATTGTGAGCTTGAGATGCTGAAAACACAGCATAAGAAGGAGATGTCAGATGTGAAGAAATTTCCCAAGGAGATTTGTGAGGCCTCGTACAAGGGCAAGGAGCTGAGTGAGCATACCAACTCCTACCGGTGAGTGCCTAATTTAGGTGGGACTCCAAAAATTAGTAAGGATTGCTTCTGGTAGTCTGAAGTTTTTCCAGTCCTGCCTGAAGCAGCTGTCAGGAGGAATGTGTCCCACCCAACTCCTGCAGCCAGCAGCCAAATGATCTAAAGACAAACACAGAGGCTTATATTACTTACAAACTGTATGGCCAATGTCTTGAGTTTCTTGCTAGCTAGCTCTATCATCTTAAATTAACCCATTTCTATTAAGCTATGTTTACCCACATGGCTGCTCATGGCCAGGCTGCTGGCATGTTTCTCCTTGGGTGGCAGCTGCCATCTCCTCCACCTCTGCCATTCTTCTCTGTCTCCTCTGGATTTTTCTACCTGGCTCCATCCTACCTTGCTATAGGCTAAAGCAGCTTATTCATTAACCAATGGGAGCAACACATATTCACAGCATACAGAAAGACATCCCACATCAGTTTCTTCCCTTCTTCACCTTTGAACAGATTTGGGTTGTGGATCTAGTCTGTTTACCTCTTAGCAAGCAGCCTGCCTGAAAGCTCTTGAACTTTGTGCCTCCTAAACTGAGTTCTCCGAAGAATGAAGAGTCTGAGAGCCCCTCCCAACATTTTCCTGTCAAAGTCTGGAGCTTCTAGACAGAAAACATGGTTTGCACCATGAATGGTTTCTGCAGCTCTGGCAGGAGCTTACAGAGCTGGTTTCTATGGGAAACATGGATGGAATGTATTCCTGTTGGGTCTTATGTCCCCCTCAGAGCATGGATTCCCTCTACCTGCTCATGTTTTCCCAATTCTGTGAACAGTTAAACACCAGGGTGTGTGGGTGGGAAGTGGGGGATCTAGTTTTCAGAGGTACATGGATCCTTTTTGCAGTCAGGGTCTTCAGAAGTTGTTTGAATTTTTCTGGAATTAGGCTATTCTCTGGCTTTGGCCTGTACCTGAGTGATGCTGCCATGGATAATCTGGGTTCCAGCCCAGGGCTGTTGGAATGGGAACAAGGGATCTTGCAGGAATCATGGTATTAGGAAGCAGGAGTGGCAGATGGAGGTGACTCATCATTTTTGGTGATATTTCAGCACCCTCTACAGTCAGCTCCTGAGTGAATGGACTCAGCTAAAGGAAAAAGTGAGCATGTTGAAAGAGGACAACAGAAAGCTGCAGGGGGAGCAGATTTTACTACAAGAGTCCTGTGAGGAGGAGAGGAGGCTCTGTGAGGAGGCCCATGAGAAGATCTATGACCTCTGGACAAAGCAGCAGCAGGTAGGTTGAAGCAGCAGGGCCAAGCTGCCCACCTGTCTAACCATACACATACATATACACACACCCATGTAACCATCTACTCACTTATCCATCTGACCCATCCCATGCAACAGTTCATTTCTGTGATCATTCACAAGTCCTTCTGGGGAGTTAGCGTCTTGGAAGGCACTGCATGACTGGCAAGAAAACCCTACTGCTCTGCTAGAAGCTGCAGTCCATTGAGGGCGACGGGTAAATCACGTATATCATTCACCTACATGTCAGTATGGTAGGAGCGGTGTCATGATGGGAGCCACTTAGGAAGTAGCACAGCGATCTGAGTGATTGAGTTCAGGGGTCTGGGTCTCATTTGCTTGACAGGGGTCATATGAGATCAGAGGCAGAAACAGAATGGAAAGAGGAACGGCCCCTACAAAAATCAAATGACTGGGTCTTGTGGACATCTTTTTGGGTGTCATATAGTATTTTATCCTCTTGTTCCCAGACTGCCATGGTGTTCTCTTTACTGGGCCAAACTCTTGGCTCACACTGACAGAAACTTAAGTAACAGCTTGTCAGCACTCTTTGCTCTGAGTGGCATTGGCAAGTTCTCCCATCCCGGATCTTACACTCAGAAACTCACTGGGTGACCAGGGATGTGTCAAGGGCTTATGACAGATAGGGGTCAGGGTGACAGATTTGAGATTTTAAGAGAATAATTTCTCCAACTGCACCAACATAGCCTGCAGAAGCACAGCATGTTTCCCCAGGAATGTTTAGTCTCAAAATGATGGAAAGCAGAACTGTGAGTCTCACTTGAAACATCTAGTGTTAGGAGTCTCAATTCAACTGGTAAGGTCATGCTCATTCAGTGTGATCACCTCTTCATTGTGTTCTGACAGTAGTGTGTGTGTGTGTGTGTGTGTGTGTGTGTGTTGTGTGTGGTATATGCATGCCTGAGGATGCTTACATTTGTGGGTTAGTTGGAAGGCCAGATGATGACACCAAGTGTCCTTTGTTGCTTTCTCCCTTATTCCCTTTATCCTGGGTCTCTCACTGAACCTAAAAATTTCTCTTCTGGCTAAGTTGGATAGCCTCGGATCTTTGGATCTCCTGTCTCCTCACACAAGAGCTTCCTGTCTTTTTCTGTTTCATCTCATTACTAAATGGTTCATTTGGTCAGAAAGAGAACTGACTTACTGGTTTCTCTTAATTTTTGCACTTTTTTATTGCTTTGGAACTAATGCATTTTGTAATAAAAAACAAAAATCACACAATGGAGCTATTTTAAAATTCAATGTAGACTTCTTTTCTTTCATGGCATAGAGGTAACATCTCACCAATTGTCTGGTTTATCTTACTGGCTACACAACATGGAACCTGACATTTTGATGCTCACTCTATCATATTTATGGCTGTGTCTTAGGAAAGACTCCTCCTCATAGTTGTATAGAGTGCTACATTTCAAGAAAGTGCTGTGGGTGACCTAAGTAGCCTCCTACTGTCTGAGCTGGGGCTGTTTTCATATAATATGCACTGTAATCCAGTCAAAAGTTGTTGGGTAATGACAATGGTGACTTCTATTCGCAAGTGCTATCAATGTCTTCTGGGTCAGAATCTGGGTAGGTTTGGTGAGGAGACTATGATGGGTCAACTTGGATCTATCAGGAGGCTTCATGTCCAGCCCTCTTTCATGGGCACTTGGTCTTGTTTGGTCAAACTCAGTTGTGCAGAGGTTGTTACTTATCTGTACAATCAGTGAGTATGTGATAAAAGCTGACCTAAGAGGGGAAACAAGTTCAGGCTAGGGCAGAAATGCCTGGCTGTGTCTAAGAGGCTTGTAGACAGCAGGGAGGACCCACTACCTCTCTCTGTAGTACAAAAGGAGTTGCAACATTCTATCCTCCTCCCTTGCCCTTCTGGGTTCAAGAAAGGTGTGTATGTATTTGTGTGTTGTTTTATGTGTATCTTTGTGGGTATGAGAATATGTGTTTGAGCATCTATGTGCATGTTCACTCACTCATGGAACAATGGGACATCTTTAAGAATGATGGGAGACAGATTTTAATGAGAAAGTACTGTGCCTAATCTTGTTAGTACCACTTTGCATCAGTCAAAGAACAGATGGTGTGATCCATCATTCAGCATGTCCACATAGCTAACTACAACAAAAGACAGAAAATTGAATCAAGGTAAAAGTTTTTCAGGTGTTTGTAGAGGCTGAATTATTTATCTGCAAAGAAATCCTTAGGAGAAAAACAAAGTAATAGGGTCCATGAAGGTGAGAAAGAGGCTACTGAGGGGCAGGAAAGGCTGCCTGAGGGTTTGTGTCCTTCTCTGCTCTGGGTGAATGGTAGCTGACCACTGATGACTTCCCTGCATCCTGTTTTGTTCTTCTCCTCACCACCTGTTGCCATTTACCTTACACCTTTGCCTAACCTTGGTTCAGCTAACCTTGTCCTTGGAGCTTGGCATGGACTTTATTCTCTGAGAAATTGTGAACTGCAGAGGTGCTTGTGGCTGCATCTCAGCCCAGCAGATGTCCCACGGCTATGCTGAGGTGTGAGGAGAGGCTGTCTCAGTGCACCGCTTAGACTCACCATACTCTAAAGCACCCACTCCATGTTGTGTCTGCAGCACTCAGAAACTGCTTTTATTCCAAACTTCTTCATACTGAGTGAAAATCAGCCTGATGGAAGGTTGGCAGAAATGAGAACTATCAGATATTGGTAGGAGTGTAAGATGGTGTAGCCCTGTGAGAAGCTCTTTAAAATTATTCAAAATATTGAACTGAAGACTCCAAGTGGACCATTGTTTCCAGAATGGAAAGTAGATGTCCACAGAGAATAGAGGACAACAGGGTTACTGCAGGAGTCTTCAGAACACCCCCAACTAGAAACTATTCAGATGCCCATCTTTGATGAGTGCAAACATACAATGTGGTCCATGGAATGTAGTTAAACATGGAATAATACATGCAATCCTTTCGCTGAGTTAGTCAACCTTCTGTTACTCAAAGAAATCCCTGACACAGTCATCTGACTTAGAGGAAAGGTTAATATAGACTCCTGATTTTAGAGATTTTCTAGTTTCTGAGCATGTTGCTTTGGGCTTAAATTGAGGCAAACTGTGGTTTAAAGAGCTTCTTTAGGAGGAAGTTGCCCTCCCTGGAGGCACTGGGAAGCATTGAGAGACAAAGGGGCTGGTCCATTGCCATCCAGTCGTCCTGTGCTGGGGAACTAAGCCTTCAATGCACAGACTGGAGAACTTGCTAGGAGAGCTTGGATTACTGGTAAACGATCCTAGGGGTTCACAGGTTTACAAGGCAAGCACTACATTGACTTATCTGCATACTGAATTCTTCTCCCAGATCACCAGACATGCATATGTTATACAGACACACAGGCAGGAAACACCTGCACATATAAAGTAAAAATAAAATGAAAAATTATCAAAACAGAGTAAAAGCACACAATCTTCTCCACATCCAATGTGTTCAGAGCATCCTGCGTTTTCCTGACTCTAGGCTGGAATATGAGTACAGAAGCTGTGGGTTAATGAAAGCTTGGTTTCTTCTACATAGTATCCCCGGTGATCTCATATTACATCAGTGTTTTCTAGGAAACTAAAATGTATGAAATGTGTGTACTTGTATGTGTGCATCCATGTACGTACGTGTGTGTGTGTGTGTATGTGTGTGCATATGTCTATATGTACACGGGTACAGGAAACCCTCTCCTAAAAACACAATCTTCTAATGAACAGGAACATCAAAGACTTGAGGAAAATCTTCAGTCCCTGCTGAAGCAGAAGGAGCTGCTCAACCGGCAAAGGGACTTGGCAGTAAAGCTGCAGCATCACTTCACTGTGTCCCAGATGAGGTAGGAGCCCAGGCTTCCAGAAGCAGGTGGATCCAAGTGGGTCCACTGTACCTGGATCTCTGTCCTCTTTGAATTTCTGTTCAATTGGCAAAGCTCCCAGCCACAGCCAGGGAAAAAACACCTCAGAGTGTCATTGCTGGCTCAGTCAACAGGAACTTATGTCCAGGAAGCAATATGCTTTCTCCTTGGTCTAATGGGGATTGTGTCCCCTTCTTCCATTCTGAGACCTCTAGTATGCTCTGAGTATCTCATCTCTTAGATTAGATCTCCCCACAAATATTCCCATGGTAGCCAGAAACCTAGAGGAGATCATCAATCATGAAGGAAAGTGTGTCCTCCTGCAACTTTATTTTCCATCATGAACGTTATGTTTAGAGATAAGTTTCTACCCTTTGGCAGATTTGCATACAGCAGCCTACTGCTGATTGCTGGCTCTCTGCAGTGTTTATCAGTTTCTCATGAGAAGATTTACTCTGGTCATAAACAGAGTAGGAGTTGACAAGTTAATCCCATGCTGGGTTCTGAGCTGTAGGAATAATCAGAGCCTTCTCTGCATTGCTGCATTGTGTCCACTAGAGGGCAGGCATAGAGTTTTCCAGGAGGTTCACATTCACCTGGTATCTAATCAAGGCCAGCTACATCATTCCTGACCTGTGCCTCAACCTTGTCATACTGATATTTCTCCAAAATGATGTCTTTGGATTGTTGGAGAAATAAGCTGTTTTTTCTAGTCCAGCACAGTGTGTATTTTCTAGTTCAACTTCTAGCAGTTTTTAAAAGTTGAGAAAAAAATCCTGCCCAGGACCCCTCTGACCCTTTTCCCTTGGGGAAACAGGGAATGATCTCAGCTGAAAGGTAATGCTCAATTATCTAGCTGAGTAGATCTGGTGGGGGCTCAAAAGCTGACATGGCAAGTCTCCACCAGGCTTGTGTTCCAGCTGCTTTCCTCCCCTAGGTTTGAAAACCTCCAGCAGGTACTGGAACAGACCACAGACCAGGATGACAGCCTCCTGCAGATGAGCTGCTGAAGCAGAAACACTATGTCCCAGGCAAGTCAGCCACCATTGAGCCCTATCCCCAGCAGCCAGGGTGTTCATGGGGTGTGTTTCCTTCCTTAACTTTTGTTTACTAGGGATGAATAGGCCCTGATTTTTCATGCCAGTGGCATAGCAAAACTGTTTCTAAATTATATTTATTTCATTACTGATTTTCCCTGACAGCACCTGTTAAGAAGACTGAGAAGGCTGGAAGAAGCCAGAAACACCTTGAAGGCATGGCATTCTACACTTCATGTTCAAGGCCTCCTCAGAAAATGCCACCTCTTTTCAGCTGTGAACTCACTAGTGAGGCAAATATCAACCTACCATCAGGCAATGAAGGCACAAAATGATCCACATCTGTTGGCTCATTATCCCCGGAGAAAAGTTTGTGTCAGAAATAAGTCTAAGATACAGAGAACACAAGACAAATTACTAACAACCTTGACTCCATACGTGATGGGAAATCTGAGAAGGAAGACTGTGTTTATGTCACACTGCCATCCAGACAGAACACACCAAAAGCACAAGAGTCTCTCTAGTGCAGTGCTGAAGATGACGCCATGCCATCAGCAAGTGTTGCTGAAGATAATTCACTACAGAGAATACGCCAGTTCCTCACCTCTTTTGCTCTTCCATAATGAAATTACAAAGAAAACTGTAATTTCCTTAATGTTTTTGTTTTATATCTTGGGATATTTATGCTTTGGTTTTTGTTTTTCTTCATTTTCATTTAAGGTTTTGTTAACGTTTGTTATTACTTTTATTCTTGTCATTGTTTTAATAGTTTGCTAAGGCTATACACTGTATATAATTATACTGTTGTGAAATTGAGTAAAATGAATGTATTTTATGAATAAAATATAATTTCAAACTTTTCACACTGAGATTCTTCTTTAGTCAGGTGAGGTTTCACACTCCTGTAAACCCAGAACTCACAGGCTTGGATGTATCTTAGTAAGTTCCAGGAGGCTCGGGCTACACAAGGATTTTCCATTCATGGGTCTCAGGGCTACACAGGGGGATGGCACCTTGGATGTTGATAGCATAGCCTACTCCATGGATACCAACTACATAAGAGAAAAACTAGACATATTGTATCTTTGAGGTCATATATTTAGCTACCAGTAAAATGTGGTACACTGTACACACATGTTCACAAAATCATCATGTAGACCAAATTAAGGGAAACAAAAATATATTGCTCCAGGCCTCTCAGGAAATTAGAATGTTCATTAAAATTGTATAAAAGAAATCAGGAAATGAAAAGCAATATGCCTCTGTTTTTTCTTGAAATATAACATGAGTGATAACAGATCAGTAGAGATAATGTCCTACAAGACATGTTGGGATATTTTGTGGTGTTTTCTTTATACTTAGGGGTGTTTTACCACCACATACATGCAATTCCCACAGAGGCCAGGTGAAGGCAGAGTCCACCTGGAATTTAAGTTAAAGAGGTTTGTTAGCTGTCCTGTGGGTCTTCTGAGACAGCAATAAATGCTCTTAATGGATGAGCCATCTCCGCAGTCCCTGCAATTGACCATTGTCCTCACAGCCATGTGTGCTGTATTAGGTGGATTGGATCACTCCCAACCAAAGACTGAAGTTTCTTGAAACTTGTAGGTACAAGGAGTCTTAGGCTGCCACACATCCATTCAGGGCTCTCATGGGTTCAATCCTGCCCCAGTATCACTGACTGTCAGAATGGAACAGATTTGCTAGATCTCTTCTAGGTTGACAACACCTATTAAGCCTGTCTGATGATAGCAGAATTGAGAAGACCCTTCTGGGCGTGGAGGTGGGATGAGGAATCCCTCTTTATGGTCCAGATAAGCAATGTTGGGAGGAATGTCATGAATAGAGGTGTCGGAGACTGACCTAGGCCTGTGTGAATTAGATCCATTGTGCTTTGAATTTCTGCTAGGAGTCCTGCAGAAACAGGACGACCTTGGCCTAACTAGAAAGTATACTTTTTAGATATAGCCTTGAACAGTAATCAGCCAGCTGCAGAGCCTTGGACCAAAGACACCTCGCCTCCCTCCTTTCACTCACCTCGCCTCCTTCCCCCCCCTTTTCACTCTGACTTCTTCTGAAAATTTTCCACTCTCCTTTTTCTGCTCCCCCTCCCCTATCTAAAGCCCTGTATAAAAGCATCAGCATTCAGTTAATAAACGGAGCCTTAACACGACTCAGAGTGACTCAGTTTCTCTTTTGTGCTTGGCTCCCTTCCTCTCTTTCCCCATGATTCCCTCAGGTGATTCACGGTCCGAGACCCATGAATAACTGGACCTGCTGGACGGGTCAAGTGGCGCCCAACGTGGGGCCTCGAGACGCAGCGATTCATCGGACGACAGACGGAGAGAAGGCCCGGCCGAACATATATTCTAATAGCGGCACCCGGACAGCATCACTCGTGCGACTCGGGTACGTGAGGTAAGACTTGTCGTCTATCAATCATGGGAAAGTGTTGTAAAAGGAGGATCTCTTCATCAGAGAGATAAAAAATAATTTAAGAGAGAGAGGAGTAAGAGTTAAAAAGAAAGATTTGTTAAAATTTTTTGTTTTGTGGAAGAAAAATGTCCCTGGCTAATTATCAACGGTCCGGGCATTCACCCTCTGACTTGGAATAAAGTTAAAAAAGATATTAATAATATGCTCAAAGATGGGGAAAATGTCCCTGATGCCTTTTTTGTTTTTATGGTGTGATTAGAGATATTTTAAAACGAGGTTGATCTATGTTTTATGTTGTTATGTCCTTGTCTTGTGTCTGGGTGATTTGGCATCTGTATTCTGTGCCTGCATGAGGTGCGCGGGCAGATCTGGGACCTGTGTATGGGGGCAGACGTGCCCAGACATCCCCGGGTCCCCCCTCTGGAGGTTTTCTCTGAGTGGTCTGGAGGAAGGAGGCAGACATACCGTCTCTCCTTCCCGGTGGAGAGTGAGGCTGCATGCAGTCTGTGGCCCCTCCCATCTGAATCTGTACTTTCGGGTTTTTTAGCCAAATCACCACCGCGCGGATTATGTCTGTGTGTGTCTTTGTGTGTTTTTGGAGTCTTTCAAGTCTGTCTTTTGCCTCTACCTCTCTGTCTCTCCATATGGGGAACACCCCGTCTTCACCCCTAGACTTAACCCTTGCTCATTGGCAAAATGTCCAGGAGACTGTTAGCAACAACAACGTGATTGATAACCCCCTTTATTTTCCCAATGGGGACTGCCTGCAATTGACAAAAACTGTGTGAACACCGAACAGAAAATCTGACTTTAGTCAGAGGAGTTAACAAAACTTTTTTTCAGGAACACTGGCAGCCAAGGACACACTCTATGCCCACTGCTCCCCCTCCCTTCCTTTACTGTGATAACTTCAAGGTCTCTTCTGCCGGCCAGCAACTTCTCTTGTTAACCCTTCTCTGTCCTGATATTGCTTTACATAAAAGGTTGTAAAAGGTCAGAGGGGATATGATATAAACTGTTTGTTATGGTTTATTATACCTGCAAATACTGAATTTAAAAGTTAATTCTGGCTGGTTCTCATCTTAAAAATGGCTAATGATCCTGCAAACTGCTTATATGAACAGGTATATGACTTAAAAATGTAAGCAAGCTTTAACTGTATGAATGTATGTATGTGTGTATGTAAGTTGGATCCAACTGTGTGTATGTGTGCAAGTAATTACTGTTTTAAAAAAAATATGTGTAACACCTAGGTACTTATGTGTCTACAAAATGTTTAACAACAAGTTTCCAGAGAGTTTAAATAGATAACATCATATGTTTAACAAATAAGATATTTGATAAATATTAAAGCTACACATCAATGCCCTTACACAGGAATATACCTTGCTCTGACAGCTAAACTTTGTAATTTAAGATTTACCCATGTAAAATGATAATGATTTTAAAGGTATAAAAAGATCATAGAAAACAGCTGAGGTTTATAAATATATGGCAAGACTGGAGTTCCAAAAAGAGTCTGGTTGCAATGATGGACCTTAGCAGTTTTAAAATTGCCTGTGTCAGATGATGATCACCGGAAGCACCAGCCAAGGTAAAATAGAACAGACAGACTATGTGCTGCCAAAGGTAAGATCAAAGAAATCATCCAAGCCTCTAAGTAAAAGATTATAATGATGCCATGTTTTCTCCCCCTTAAGGTAAAAAGGGTACTCTATTGTTGATATTACAAAAGACATTTGAGAGATCTCAATCTTTTAAAAACAGTTTTTATAGTTAAAAACCAATGACTTAAAGATGTTTCTCCTTACCCAAGGTACATTCAGGCTTAAGAATGTTGTCTAATCTCCTTGTATTTGCTAAATTTGTTAAACTTAAGTTATTTGGATAAGCTGATGCATATATATGTCTTATATTGATATTTTGTTTTGGTTTCTTTACTGAACCTGTATTTTATGCTAAAAGAACTTCAACTTAAAAGCATTGTTTTTAATAGTCAGTCATAAATAATCAAGTTTCTTTTTAATTATAGTCAAGATAAATAAGTATTGATGTAATATAGGGATAAGTTTGCTCATTCACTCAGTCCCTTGCATATGTTTTCGGGGTTGAACTTGAAACAGGTAATTGGAAACAAAGTTTGTCTATTCAAATCCCTGGACAGCCCTCATACTTCAGAGACCTACAAAATATGGCATTTAAATGTTGATCTAAAGTTTATTATATCAGACAGGCTTTCTGCCTGGCAAAGGGTTAAGAAAGTTTAAACAGGGGGCGAACTCAGCCCATCAGGCCCACCCCCAAGCTGGACAAAAAGGGATTAGGGACACTCCGTTGTCTTCATGATTTTCAAAAACTTCTGGGAGATATCAATTGGCTAAGACCTTATTTAAAGATAACCAAAAAAAAAGGTACGTCCCCTAGAGGATATTCTCAGAGGAGATTCCGATCCTCTGTCCCCTAGATATCTTACTACAGATGCAAAAAGGTATTACAAAATTGAGTTGGCCATCGACCAACAACACACAGGATATTTTGAGACCCTGATGTTATTATTATGCCATATGATAAGAAACACCCAAAATGGCTGTGCACCCATAGTCCTGACTGGGCCATCCTTGTCTGTACCTATGTAAAAAAATTTGATACACAGATGCCCAGTAATATTCGTGCCCACACAGGCCTGCCTGGGCCCTTAGCTCGGGGAAATGAGCTTGCTGATTTTGCTACACATTCTATCTTAATTTCTCATTTAGAACATGACCAGGTAGCAGCCGCTCGTGAGGCTCACCACCTTCATCACCTCAATGCTCAAATTTTGAAACAAAGGTTCTCAATTACCAAAAAACAGGCTAGAGAAATTGTAAAAACTGCCTGATGCTCCTACCTGAGCCCTATTATGGAGTAAACCCCAAAGGACTTATACCTGGACAAATATGGCAGATAGATGCCACCCATATTCCTTCTTTTGGTAAATTAAAGTTCATACATGTTACTGTAGATACCTTCAATGGATTTATTTGTGCCTCCGCTCGCAGTGGAGAAGCCACCAGAGATGTTATCAATCATATGTTACATGTTTTCACAGTGCTGGGTCAGCCAAAATGTGTAAAAACTGATAATGGCCCAGGATACACTAGCAACAAGTTTAAGCAATTCTGCTTGCAATTGGGGATAAAGCATGTCACTGGAATACCCTATAACCCACAGGGACAAGGCATTGTGGAACGAGCTCACCAAACCCTAAA
>CABHPR010148844.1:36630-47403 GCA_902168415.1 Peromyscus melanophrys | reverse complement strand
AAAAAAAAAAAAACCAAACAAACAAACACCTCCCAAGAGTCAACATTTCCAGTTATTTAAAAGATAGAAGCACTATATCACACCATTTAACCAGAGTCATATATTGAGAGGGTCACAACTAAGAATAATCTATGAGTTCTTTACTACTTATTACCCTTGGTCAATCACTTTACTGTCAATCATCTTAAAGGTAGCATTATTTAATTAGTCTGACCATTTATGTGGGCTCTTTCGTGCACATGCACATGCACATTTGTGTAGGAGGGTGCATATGTGGGGTATGTGAGAGTATACGTGCATGTGTGTGCAGGTGTATGAACATGTATGTAGAGGCCAGAGGATAATCTTTGGTGCTATTCCATGGGAGCCTCCACCTTGTCTTTTCAAACAGAATCTCTCACTGGAGCCTGTGGCTTTCCAATTCAGTTAGGCTGGATGGCCAACAAGTCCCAGGAGCTCCTGTCTCTGTCTCCCCAATTCTTGGATAACAAGTATGCATAAACCAGTCACACCTGGCTTTTTATGTGGGTTCTGGGACTGAAACTCAGTTTCTCATGTTTGCACAACAAGTATTTCACTGACTGAACTATATCTCTCTAGCACTTAGAGGTACGGGTGTGTGTGTGTGTTCATGGGAGATATACATACATGTGGGTACATGTACACATATATGTGTATAGGCATGCATGTGGAGGCCAGATCAACTCTGACCATCATTCTTCAGGTCTATCTGCTGTGGGATGTCATTCTGTATGCTGTGAATATGTGTTGCTCTGATTGATAAATAAAGCTTTTTGGCCAATGGTGAGGCAGAATAAGGTTAGGCGGGACATTCCAACTAGAGAGGAGGAAGGAGAAAGACAGAGCAGAGGAGACACTGCCAGCCACTGCCAGAAGAAGCAAGATGTAAAAGTACCAGTAAGCCACGAGCCACATGGCAAAGTATAGATTTACAGAAATGGATTAATTTAGGATGTAAGAGCTAGCTAGCGAGAAGCCTTAGCCATTAGGCCATATAGTTTGAAAATAATATAAGACTCTGTCTGTTTTTTTGGATCTGAGCGGCTGCAGGACCAGGTGGGACATGGGAAAACTTCCAACTACATCTGTCCCCTTCTTTTTTAAAACAGGATCTCTTCCTGGCCCGGTAGCCAACAATTAGGCTAGGCTGTCTGGACAGCTGTAGAGGCATGAGGTCCTTGTGCTCACAGATAAGCACTAGGGAAACCAGGACTGTTAAGCATGCAGGGACGAGATGTATACCTGTTTTCCAACTCAGAAAACTGGGAGTGGATAGTTAACAGCCTGAACCCCCAGACTGTTATGCTTATCCCAAACGCTTCCTCCCTAGACCTTCATCTTGAGCATTGTTTCTGAGTCAATAGGACCAGCCCATCCTTAGCGGAGATGTCACATGTACGTTACAGCGTGGTGACCTCTATGATGACCCAGAGCACACCAGATCTTCCCCTAGGCCCTTCAGCTACAGAACCCGTTCTTAAGGAGGAGATCACACATACTTTGCAAAAGTGTTTCAATATAGTCACACCTTGAACTTTATTGTGGTAACTGTCACTTTTTCCAAAAGTTGTACTGTGTTTAAATATGACCAAAATAAACTGCCCGTTGTCACACTCTAGAAGTTTGAACCAACACCAGTTACTGAGTCCTGCTGAAAGGGACTTCCTTCTGGCCTCACATAGATTGTTACTCTGCCAGCCCTGGTGTTTGCAGAGACCCCAGAGACCCTGAGTCAAGGGATCTGGCTCTCTCTGCTTCCCTAGTGCTGAGGGCACAAGTACATGCTCCATAGGCCCGGGATCAAACTCAGGTCCTCGGACTACATCCCCAACCACTGTGTGCTGTCAGCACTCACCTTGCTATGTCTCTGGCAAGATGGTTAGCAGGTAAAGGGACTTGCCTCTAAGCCTGATAACCTGAATTTGAACCCATGTGGTAGAAGGAAAGAACCAACTCTTTAAAAAAGTCCTCTGACCTCCATATGTGCCACATACACACACACACACACACACACACACACACACACACACACACACACATACACATACACACACACACACCAATGTAAATGTAACTCAATAAAACACTTGACACCAATTTTCTTACTCAGCAAGGACTGAATAACAAAGTAGATTTACTCACCTTATAAACAGTTCAGTGGACAAAAGTTCTACTACTTTTAGGTATTGATAATAAAAAATCGGATAACAAAAAAGTAAATATTAGAATAAAATTCATGGATCACAGCTTCTGCTTAGTGTGGTACCACTAACTTAGCTTCTTTGAAAACTGCCTTTACACTTGCTGCCAAGCCTGAGAAGCTAAGTTTGATCCTGGGACCCTAATGTACAAGGAGAGAATACATTTCTGTCAGCTGTCCTCTGCTCCACATGTGTATCACGGCACATGCACATGTGAGGACACACAAACAAAAATTAATAATGAACAAGTAAATAAATGCAATGAAAATCTTTAATTGTCTTTACCTTTTCTTCAAAAACAAACAGTATTGCCAGGCAGTGGTGGTGCACACCTTTAATCCCAGCACTCGGGAGGCAGAGACAAGTGGATCTCTGTGAGTTCAAGGCCAGCCTGGTATACAAAGCGAGTTCCAGGACAGCCAGAGCTGTTACACAGAGAAACCCTGTCTCAAAAAAACAAAAAACAAAAACAAAAACAAAACAAAACAGTATTTTACAAATTTTATGTATTTCCAACTTCAAAATCCATTAGGAACATAACATATTGTATTTAAATGTATAATACTTGTAAATACGACCAAACAATCCCAGTACTTTGTCATTTACCTACTTTATAGTTGGCAATCGGCACAACTGAGCACTTTAAAATAATGCCCTACAAATGCATGAGGCTTTAAAAAGGTGGACTTAGAGGCTGCCCCGTGGGCCTTAGGAAACTGACGTGCACCAGCCCTTCCCTTTTCCCTCAAGAGGAGCAGGCCTTTAGTGCCCTGGCTGCTTCCCCTGCCTCTGCTACTAAACAGGGCCGACAGAAGCAATGCATGTTTATTTCCAGACAGTCGCTCTCCACTGCAACCTTCAACAGGCTCTTCTGTTCTCTCGGAATTAGGTTTGCATCTTCTCTTGTCTCTTTTTTATTGCGTTAAGACTTATTTCCCATGATAATAAACTCTCCTTATTATAAAGAGCTTTACAAAGCCACAGACATTCCTTTTTCCAGTTCACTTTTCCCCTGGTCCCACAGTATATAGCACCACATTTGTAAAATTGGACAGGGAGTTTGTTTTTTTAATCTAAGAAAGCATTGATCCATGTTATAATGACAAAGCCACGTAATGGTATCACATTTTATAAGTATGTTATGTTATGTATACAGACGTCTACATAAACACTTTTTTGCCCAGGCACATAAGAAACTACTTCATACAACATAACTGTTAGAAAATATTTACCAAAAAATAATTAATTAGTTAATTTAACTTAAAAGATTCACCAAAATGTAAACCACATACTAGGCTAACTATCCATTATATTAGATGCTTTAGCTTGATATTACTGATATTTAAAATGTTTTTATTAAATTATCCAAAATTTTCTTCTTTATTATTATAGATTTTTCTATAATTCTTTTAAAATACCACTTACAATTATTTAAATAACTAGAATTATTGGTAATGGTCTACGAAACTGAATATGACTAGTAAAAATTATATCTAGAAATTTAACTTCTTGTTCTTTATGTTGTCATCAAGGCAAACAGCTAAATATATTCATTTCAAAGTAAAGCAAAATTTAAAGGCATCTAAATACAAAACTCACAGATGAGTAGATGACACCTGAGCCAGGTTTTATAAATAGACTAAAAATAAAAACTGCGGGGCAAGTGAGATGGCTTCATAGGGAAAGGTGCTTGCCACCGAACACACAACCTGAGTTCAACCCCTGGACCCCACATGCTGGAAGAAAGGACTGACTCCTCCAAGCTGCTCTCTGACCCCCACGTGCACACAGTGGCAGGTACAGGTACACACATACACACACCACAGAAGTATATAAATGTAGGGGAAAAAAGAAGGAAAGAAAGAAAACCGTTGTTCCCAGCTGGACACACTGCCCTGGAAGTCTGTGGGAGCTATAAGAGGCAGGACCTTGCTAATGGAAGTGGGTTTCTGGGGAAGCTTTTTGCAGCAGAGCACAGCCCTTTCTGCCAAGTTCCCTCTCCTTCCTGACTGCTGATGTGCAACAAGCTAGCTCAGACTCCAGGTCAGCTAGGAACCACTCCAGTGCTCCCCTGCCGTGATGAACTACATCGGCAAACCCTAAGCCCAAATATGTACCTCCTCCTTAGAGTTGCTTCTTTCATGTATTTCCTATAGGAACAAAAATTTATACCACATAACTAAAAACAGCCATGAATCAGTCTAAAATTAGCTGGTTAGGGCTGGTTAAGAGCACTGGCTGCTCCTCTACAGGATCTGGGTTCAATTCCTGATATCTATGTGGCAGCTCACAATGGTCGGTAACTTCAGTTCCAGGGAATCCAAGGCCCTCCTGTGGTCTCTGCAGGTATCAGAGACACATGTGGTACATGGACACACATGAGAGCAAAACACACATACATATATGAAATACATATAGACATACATAAAATTAATTAATTTAAAATTTTAACAAATTAAAAAAATCAAAATCAACCTAAAATAACTTTAGCCCTTAGCAGAAGTCAATCAATATCACAACAATTAAATACTTTACATAGGGGGGAAATCAATATAGAATTACCCATAGACACATGTTAAAGTTTAGACATTAAACTCTTTCTCCAATAAGTCAAAAGTGGCTTACTTAAAATTAGCAGCAGGACTGAGTGGAGAGCTCAGCAGGTAAAGGCTCATGCTGCCAACAATAATGACCTGTGTATAAGCCCCAGGGTGCACACAGAAGAAAGAGAACTAACTCCTGCAAGTTGGCATCTGAGCTCTATACATGTGCTATGGCACATTCACACCCACAACCACACGTACACATACACACTACACACATACATACATACATACATACATACATACATACATACATACATACATAAAATTAAGGAAAGCAAATAGTGTAGAGCTGGAGAGATAGCTCCATAGTAAAGCACTCGTGGCTCTTGCAGAAGACCCTGGTTTAGTTCCCAGCACCCATGTGTGGCTCACAAACATCAATCACTCTAGTTCCAAGGGTTCCAATGCCCACTTTTGACCTCCAAGAGGACCAGGCATGCATGTGGTGTACATATATACATGCATACAAACCGTCATACACATAAAATAAAAATAAATAATTTTAAGTATTAAATTAATTGATTAAATGAGCAACAAAAAGAAACCTACTACTACCTAATGCTGTTTCACAACTATAAAGTAATCAAAATGTTTTTAAAGGTGAGCACAGCGTTTGATAGACTCGTAATTGGCATCTACATTGTTTTATTCTAATATTCAAAGCACTTACTCCACACCAACCTTTTTAACAAGCCATATACAACTACATAGTATTTTTAAATTATATAAAATATCACCGGGCGGTGGTGGCTCATGCCTTTAACCCCAGCACTCAGGAGGCAGAGGCAGGCAGATCTTTGTGAGTTCAAGGCCAGCCTGGTCTACAGAGTGAGTTCCAGGACAGCCAGGGTTACACAGAGAAACCTTGTCTCAAAAAACTCTAAAAAAAAATCATCATACAGCCTTTATTAGCCAGAAAAGATATTCAACACACGTGAAAAATAAATTTAAAGTGTTACTTAAAATATAATCTGATTTTTAAACATATTCTTTAACCATATAAAACTACTTTATTTCTAGTGAGCATGTAACTGTATATTTGCAAAGTTCATACTTCATATTACCAAAGAGAATTCCTACATATTATACAGCCAGCTCCCTCATTGTACACATTTTTTTGTTTTGTTTTGTTTTGTTTTGTTTTGTTTTGCTTTTCGAGACAGGGTTTCTCTGCATAGCCCCGGCTGTCCTGGAACTCACTCTGTAGACCAGGCTGGCCTCAAACTCACAGAGATCCGCCTGCCTCTGCCTCCTAAGTGCTGGGATTAAAGGCGTGCCCACCACTGACTGGCCACTGTACACGGTGTGATATTTAACCTCATGATAAATGAAACAGCACTTTACATTCACTGTGATATTTACCATTTTAAAGACTGGCATTAATTAGGCTGGCAAACATGGAGAAAGTGGAACAGCCAATGCACTGTTATTAGGAATATGAAATAGTGCACAGCAATCTGACTGCTCCTCAAAGCCAGGGAATTACCATGTGATCTGGTGTATTAGCCAGGACTCTCCAGAGGAACAGAACCAATAGAATACATGTATATCATAAAAGGATTTATTGGTTGGTTTAAACAATAGGAGCTGGGTTATAATGGCCATCTACACACTAGGAAGGCCAAAAACAGGCACCTCAGCACTCCCAGGCCAGTGCTGAAAGCCAACCAGCTCCCTAGAGGCCTTTTTGAATCCCGTTTAAAGGGCAAAGAAAGCGGAGTGTGAGGTCAGTGTGCCACAGACACAGACACTCAGAAAGGGGGCCTGAAGCCTCAGGTGCCGTCTTTCTCTGATGTGCCCTCCTCATCTAGGCAGCCTGCCATTTTAAGGTGCCACCCCATTCAAAGCAAGTCCTTTCCCCAGTCCCTACCCCTGTGCCAATCCTCCCTTGAAATGCTCCCACAAACACACAGGTGCAAGTCACAGTCCTAGGTATCCCTTAGCCCAGTCAAATCAGTAACTAAGGCCAACTATCATGCCCAGCAACTCCATCCTTAGGTATATATCCAAGACAATATACCCTCATAAACTTAGACATAAATGTTTATTATAATATTGTCACTAATAGCCAAAATACGGAAATAACACAAATGTCCATCAGCTAATACATGCATTTATAAGATGAAATGTATAAAAAAAATCATTTGTTCATAAGGAACAGAAAAATGATACATGCTATAACATGTCTAAACACTGCACATATTATGCTAAATGAAAAAGTCAACCACAAAAGACCAAATATTGTAACTGCACATGTATGAAATATCAGAGAAGATAAGTCTACAAGAAAAGGAAGCAGATTAATGGTTGCTTGTGGCCCCAAGGGATGGAGAAATAGGTAGAAGTGTCTAATGAAGATGAAGTTCCTCACCGGGGTGGTGAAAACATTATAAAATTGATTGTGATAATTGTACAATGTTGTGAATGTACCAGAGACCAGTAACTTGTACACTTCAAATGGGTAAATTTATCATATGCAAATTAAATCTCAAATTTTTTAACCAGCAATATGAAAAGTTAGACCTTTATGCATCCACCCCTACCACAAACAACTGCCCCTTCCTAACCATCACACACACGCTGGAGAAGAAACCTAAACCAGAGGCTAGACAAAGAAATACACAGGAAAAAAAGGAGAAAAAAATGCAGACTTAAGTCAAAGGCAAGACTGCATGAGGTATGCCACCAGGCTGCATTTCCTCTGGCATTTTATAACAACCAAGCTAGAATTAAGAGGTGGCTCTTAGGAGAAATGACAGAAGTGCAGAGTCCTGGACTGCAGCATTTGAAAATCTCCAAATAGCCCACACAGTGAAGTTTCCAAAAGCCCCAGTCTCCTCTTCAACTGGCTGCCTGATCTCTCCACCAGACAGTTAACAGGCAAGTCAGGCTTAACCTCTCCCCTTCGGTAAATGGAAATGCCAGTCACCTATCTTTATTTAGCACTGATGGCAGGGTCTGTTGCACACACTTGTAATCTCAAAAACAGGTGACTGAGGTAAGAGGACTGTCATGAGTTCAAGACCAGCCTGGCTACACAGTAAGTTCTAAGCCAACCTGGTTTAGAGTGTGAAATCCTGTATCTAAAATAAAAAAATAAACAAACAAACAAACAAAACAGGTGTGAGAGAGTTGAGTGGGTAAAAGTGTTTGCTGCCAAGACTGATGGCCTGAGTTGGAACCCCAAGACCCACACAGTAGAAAAAACAATTCCTGCAAGCTGATCTTTGCCCAACACACACATGCTGTGGAAGTCGTGTGCACATGTGTAAACACACACACACACACACACACACACACACACATTATTAATTAGAAACTACTAGTGGTTAACATTAAAAAATATCTTTGAAATTATCTCTCACAACCCAGTAAGTCAACAAACCCAGCTGATTCTCTCAAAACATACCCAAATCTTGCCATTTCCTCTACAACCACCTTAATCTAAAATGGAACTGAGGAAACAGCTCAGTGAAAAAGCACTTGCCTAGCATGTACCAGACCCTGTGTTTGATCCTCAGTATTGCAAAAATAAATAATAAAGTAAATCATCATAATCACAAAAACAGAAGTGTGTGTTACTTTTATCACTTAAGACCTGTACATACCAAACCTTCTCCAGTTGCTTCCTGAACCTCAAAATGTAAAAAATCACTTGTAAACTTTCCAATAGTTGATGAGAATTATTGCTAACAATGAGAAGGTTTGGGCCAGCATTCTTGCTGCCAAGCCTGACAACTGAGTCTAATCCCCCAGAGCCCAGATGATGGAAGGAGAAGAGATCTAACTCCCTGCAAGTTGTCCTGGGACTGCCATCCAAGTGTCATGGTATGCACACAACCACACACACACACACACACACACACACACATACACACACACACACACACACGCACACAAATAAACAAAAATTTAATGACTAGATGCTTTTAATTAGGATGAAATAAAATATATTTTATTAGGATATAAAACTTTTCAAAGAAGCCAAATGTACAATAGAAGTGGTCCCCATTCTCCTGACTTACAAAGTCCTCTAACCCTGAAGTCACCGCATGAAGAACATATAGCTATTGTGAAAACTGATAAGCCATACCTCAAATTCTTTCCTCAGGCGTTCTTCCCTCTGAGTGCTAAACTCAAGCTCACTCGTTTGTCGCCGCAGAAGGTCAGAGCAGTCCATATGCTCGGCTTCCAACTGTTCCACTTTTTTCTGCATATTTTTCACAGCACTATCTTGCTCCTGGAAAATAATTCACTTTTGATTCAACAGTTTGTAAGCCATTAATAACTAAAAGTTACTGTACAGACAGCACTGAGGAAACTGTTTCAGTTACGGCAGCAGGTTAACCTGTATAGGCGGGAGACACTTGATCTCCTTCACAGTGTTTCAGAGTGTACATGTGACTTTTATAATACGTGTGATTAATAAATAGTACAGTTAAAATTATATAGAGAACATTAGCATGTTATACTAGTTCAAATGACCTCTGGGGTATTTGCAACAATGTTGTAGCTCAACTGTCATATAGACTTTGTCCTGTCATTAATATGTATAAAGTATTTAGGAAGACAAATGGGTATGTCCCTTTGTGTGATAAGCGCTGATTAGCTTGAACACTTAATAATGACCCTTGAGAGACATTAACGTGAGCTCATAGTACTTAACTATTGCCTAGTGCTCTTAACATCATAACCACTAGATGGCTGTGTTTCATTTCCTCTTCAATTTTCAAAACGTTTTCAAAGAAAATAACTAAAGGTTCTCTATTTAAGTAGCTGTCTTTTTCCAATTAAACTCAAAAATCATGGCTGATACATGTATACCATAGGTATTTTCCAAAATAACTAATCTAAAATAATCTAGGACCCTTATTCTCACCTCAAGCTTTTAAGACAGTGATTCTCAACCTGTGAGTCACAACCCCTTTGGAACAAGCAACCCTTTCACAGGGGTCACCTAATACTATCAAAAAACAGAGATATTTACATTACGATTCAGAACAGTAGCAAAATTACAGTTATGAAGTAGCAATGAAATAACTTCATGGTTGGGGTCACCATAAGGAATTGTATTAAAGGGTCACAGCATCAGGGAGATTGAGAACCACTGCTTTAAAAGCTCCGTCTTTCCTCCACCAACATACATGGACACAAACACAGAGCAGAGGGGCTTCCAAGAATCCCTGGGCACTTGAAACAGAATCTAGGTACATAAATTTCAATTACAATTCTCTATCAAAGACTGTTATTTCTAAGTACCACAGTTACCAGGCAAATTCAGATTCCCTTTTTGGGTTTTTTTAATTCTTCTTAATAAAAGCATTTAAAAAGAGACTCAGAAGCTCAAGGACATTTTCTGAGTTTGAGGAAACAACAGGGCGGGCAGGCTCTAAACCTCAGCAGCCACTGGGAAAACAGAGATACAGAAGAAAGCAAGTTGTTCCTTTTTGAGTAAGGTCCAGAAAGGCAGCATTTCCAGCAGTACCGACTGGCCTGCAGGGGCATGGTGGAAGGGGAGAGGGTTTCAGAGAAACAGTGACAGACCCCTGAGGATGGGGAAGCATGCTTAGGCTTTTGGCCATGATTCCAAAGAAAGGGAGATGGAAAGAAGGAAAACTTATGCTTTTTTGAGTTAGAACTCAAATTCTTCTTCCCATCTCCTCAATATGTTTTCAGGTGAATCAGCTTTTCTGTGGGGTGGTCTCCCAGCCAGGTGATGGGGAGGACCACCTATATTACCTCTTAAGGAAGGAGGAAATGGTATCTAATGTTCTGATCTTTGGAACAGATCAAAACAGCATGTGCTCATCCAGGGCCAAAAGTAGGGTCTGTTCTTTTGAGCAGGAGGAAGTATTTTCCCTTAAAAGGCCTCAACAAAGGTGCTAGCTCCACCATCATCTTCTTCTTCTTCTTCTTCTTCTTCTTCTTCTTCTTCTTCTTCTTCT
>CABHPR010148844.1:2889-36530 GCA_902168415.1 Peromyscus melanophrys | reverse complement strand
TTCTTCTTCTTCTTCTTCTTCTTCTTCTTCTTCTTCTTCTTCTTCTTCTTCTTCTTCTTCTTCTTCTTCTTCTTCTTGTTTTAAATCCTGAGGAAATCGGAGCTGATGTTTCCCTTTCTAGGGTTACCAGGGAAACAAACTGAGGCGACTGTAAGGGAGGGATCCATCCAACGGCCTCCAAAGCTACTCCCTGTAACTTCACTTTCCATACAAATATATACACACTTCCAAGAGTTCCTGGCCACTCAAAAAACATTATCGGAATCCAGGTACATAATTTGCTACCAAAAACTGTTTGGAAAGTACTTTTCACATGTAAAAACAGTTTTAAGAACATTAAGCACTATACAAGTATAAGACTCTATATCAGTCCCACTCCTTCAAGCAGTTACTGACAAGAACATTAACTCAAAGTCACTTGTGTGCTTTTTATTAGCATATATTTATTGTGCCAAACGATGAGTTTCATTGTCACATTTTCATGCAAGTAGATCATGGACTTTGACCATACTCAACCTCCACTGCCTTCTCCTGTCTTCCATTCTCCTCCCACTGGTTCCCTCCCCCACCCCCAGATAAGACCCTTTATAGCTCCATATAATAGACATGTACTTTTCTTAACTCTCCAACCTTTGTTTGTATCGTATGTGTGTAGGTGTTCCATCTGCAAGCACGCCTATGCATCACCTGCATGCAGTGCCTTTGGAGGCCAGAAGAGGGAGCTGGATCCCCTGGAATTTGTGTTCAGCCCCTGATAGTTTATCTTTTACTTAATCTAATCTAATCCTGAGAGCTAGGATTATGGAACTGCATCACAATGCTCCCCTCTATGTGATGCTGGGGGCAGGGTGTCAAACCTAGGGCTTTGTGCATGTGAGACAAGCACTGTACCAAATGAACTCTATCCCCATCTGAAAAATTAAGATTTTAGAGAGGAAAAAAAGCAGAAATATTAGAAATTAAAGACTTCAATGAATAATAAAAATAATTCTTTAAGCATGTTCTTACTTGATTTATTCAGTCTTTCATCTTTTTTTTTCCCCTAAATTCCTCTCCCGTGATGTCAAACTTCTCATCAATGTTGCTTTCTTATCAAGGTCCCAAACTGACTTTCTTACCACAATCTTCTGCTTCTTGAATCCTCTTTGAAGTCACTTTTGTTTGTTTTTTGTTTTTTGCTTTTTAAGACAAGGTTTCCCTATGCAGCTCTGGCTGCTCTGGAATTCACTCTGATTTGATTTCAGAGAGCCACCTGCCTCTGCCTCTGAGGTGCCAGGATTGAAAGAGTACACCACCATGAACAGCCCAGAGCTGATCATTTGTTAAAGTGGGATTTGAGTTCTTTCTTTAGTACCTCAACAATTTCATTATGGTTTTGGTTTGGGTTTTGTTTCTTTTTCTGTTATTTAGGAATTATGAGCTTCAGAGGGGTCATATGGCTTGGCATGCCCGCAAGTATGTGCATGTTTGTGCACATGTTTGTGCACATGTGTGTGCGTGAGTGCGTGCATGCCTGCGTCTACATTATGGGTTTTTGGTTTTGTTTTTTCCCGTCGGTTGGGATGGAATTTTTCCCCATTGTTTTTGTTTTGTTTTATGAGCACCTTTTTAGCACATGGTCTTCTCTTTAATTTATAATCCTCACTACCATTCAGAGAAAAGAAAACTGATAGTAGTGATGAAACAATATTTAAGCCGATACGAAAATGCAGGAAAAAGCAATTAGGTACTTTACCTGCTTCTTTGACCAGGAGAGAAAACAAAGGAGCTGGGTATAAACAGGATAAATGATAAGTTTAAAGACTACTACAGCTAAAGGTGGGGCCAGTGAGATGGGTCAACAGGTCATAACCCTGTGAAAACTTGATGACCTGGGCACCATCCCTGGAACACAGGTTAAAAGAAAGAAAAGAGCTGAATGTGGTGGTGCACATCTGTAATGCCCACTCCTAAGGTGAGGAGGGAGCCAGACAATCATCAGAAGCTTATGAGCCAGGTAGGCTGGAGTACACAGCACAGCAGATACAACAGAGATCCTAATCAAGGTGGAGGAAAGAACAACTCCTGACAGCTGTCGTCTGACCTCTACACACGTGTTATGCCACAAACATGCCTGGGATTCAGTTTTCAGAGGAGTGATGGTTTGAAAAAGAATGTCCGTCACAGGCTCCGGTGTTTGAACACCTGGCCCCCGGTTGGTGGTGCTGTTTGGGTAGGAAGATGGCCTCACTGGAGGAATTACGTCACTGAGGTTTCAAAGCCATATGCTATTTCATGTGTTCTCCCTGTTTCCTGCTAGCAGTTCAAGACACGAGCTCTCAGATATCCCTGCTACCCTGCTTCCTATTGCCACACTTCCCAGCCATGAAGATGAACTCCTGTCTCTCTAGAACCACAGCTCAAAATAAAATCTTCCTTCTGTAAGTTAGTAGCCTTGATCATGGTGTTTCATCACAGCAAAAGAAACCAAATTAAGACAGCAGTTGGTAACCAGGAGTGTAGTGCAACCATAAAGAACCTGACCATGTGGTGGAAGAATGAGGAAAACTTTGGGACTGTGGACTAAAACACAGTTAAATAGTGTAAGTAAGACTTGATGGACTGTCTAGTGGGGGCTTAAAAGACAGTGCTGACAGCAATGTGGACTGCGGAGGCAAGCTCGAATGGTTCCAAAGGGGAGCAACACCAGCAACTGGGCTGTGAAATTTTTTGGGGGGTGGGGGAGTAGCCACTTTCTGCCTTTGTCCTAAGAACTTGTCTGTTGTTAATTTTAAAAGTAATATTCTGATTTCTTGGCTAGAAATTTCAAGACATCGTAATTATCTGTCCCATGGTTATGAGTAATCACTCTTTTACAGATCTACAATGAAAAATGTAAAAAAAGGGGGGCAAAAAGAAACACAAAATATAGTCTAGAGAGGAAAAGAATACTAGTAAGTTTTACAACTAAGTCTTGTGCTAAAGGAGGACTCAATTACTAAGGAGATTGGTGCCACTCGTGGGGGGACAAATCTACACTGGAATAAGAGGAAGGGTCCCCTTGAGGAAAAACTCCACCCAGCTAAGCTTCCAACTTGTGAAAGAAAAATGCCAAAGGATTTCTGATACTAGAAACAAACAGAAGCTGCTACAAATGTGATTCCAGGGGGCAACTCAACCCCAAGCCAGCAGCTGAGCTTGACAGTGTCATCCATGTGGTGCTGGCTTTAGAGTCAGGAAGGAACAGGAGTAAGGGGTTCTGGAATCTTCCTCCACGGTTTCAGAGAGCCACTGAAACTGGGTAAAGTGTGGCATGAATGCCCAGAGAGTGCAGGAAGCCCTGAGAGGCCATTATGTGAAGCTGTGAACGTGAAACCTGAGTTTCGCTGGTGACCCCAAAATGTTAGAGGTGCCAGAGCCCTGAGACATCTGCCAAGGAGAGCTGCACACAGAGGAAGACCAGCCCAAGAGGAAAAAGTATGTTACAGGCAGCAAAGCTAGAAGGTCAGAGCCTTTGACATCAGGCATGGACCTACGGCATTTAGAATTTGTACTGCTGGGTTTCAGTCTTGCTGTGGCCCCCCATGTCCCCCTTTTGGAACAGTCATGGATAGTCTGTGCCATTGTATCTTACAAGTATGTAGTTTTCTTTTTGATTTTACAGAAGATCGCAGTTAAAAAATTGCCTTGAGTCTCAGAAGATATTTTGGAATTTGGACTTTAAAGGTGTTGAGACTGGGAAATTTCAAGGCTGGACTATATACGTTTTCATTATGATATGGCCATGATACAATGGGGGCAGAGAACAGAATGTGGTATCTTGAATGAGATGTTCCCCATATTCTCAAGCATCAGAACACTTGGTCCCCAGCTGGTGACACTGTTAGAGTAGGTTTAGGCACTATGGGCTTGGAGGAGGAAGTATGCCACTGGAGGTGAATTTTGATGTTTCAAAAGTTACATGTATTAGTTACTCTTCTATTGCTGTGACAAAACACCATAGCCAGGGCAACTTATAAAGAAAAGCATTTAGTTGGGCTTACAGTTTCGGAGGTTAGCTTCCAGGATGGCAGAAGAGCTGAGAGCTCACATCCGGATCCCCAAGTAGGAGGTAGAAAAGAGACTGGAAATGGCACATGTCTTTCAAAATCTCAAAACTAACCTCTGTAGCAAGAGTTTTCCTGCCTGGCCCACAGTCAGGATAAATCTCTTTCACCTGCCAGTCCCACAGCCGCTCAGACCCAACCAAGTAAACACAGAGACTTATATTGCTTACAAACTGTATGGCCGTGGCAGGCTTCTTGCTAACTGTTTTTATATCTTAAATTAATCCATTTCTATAAATCTATACCTTGCCACATGGCTCGTGGCTTACCGGCATCTTTACATGCTGCTTGTCCTGGCGGTGGCTGGCAGAGACTCCCTCCGCCTTCCTATTCTTTTTATTCTCTCTGTTAGTCCCGCCTATACTTCCTGCCTAGCCACTGGCCAATCAGTGTTTTATTAGCAACACATTTGCCATACAGAACATCCCACAGCAAACCTCCAGTGACATACCTCATGCCACAAGACCACACCTCCTAATCCTTCTCAAATAGTTCCAACTGGGGACCAAGTATGCAAACATACGAGCCTATGGGAGGCATTCTCGTTCAAACCACCAAAGCATGTGCTGTTTCCAATGTGGTTTCTCTGTTTCCTGCTTATAGTTCAAGATGTGAGCTTTCAGTTGTCCTGCTGCCATGCCTGCCTGCTGCCATACTTCTGAGCCACGATGTTCATGGACTTATTCCTCTGGAACCATAAGCTCACAATAAACACTTCCTTCTATGAGTTGCCTTGGTCACAGTGTTGTATCACAGCAATAGAAACTTATCTAAAACAAGGGAGACAAACATAGCACATAACTAGCAAAAACTTCAGTGAGGTATGAGAACTGATAAAGGCTTAGTAGTTTTTCATGGGTGGAAATAATTTACTTTGCAACTTACTATGAAACTACCAGAGGATAAAGTCCACCAAACTAAGAGAAAGACACAGAAAAAATTAAAAAAAAAATCCAACATAGGAGAGAGTCCCAGGAGAATGGGAAAGGAAGAACTATGTGTCTTTCAAATCTTATGACGCTCACTGCATTCATATAGAGAACTATAGACAGATCGTCCGCCATCTGTACCAACACAATGGTGCCTAGGTAAGCTCCATCCACCTTAAAATGGGCTTGGCTCCCACCAGCCATTTAGGAATTGCATTTCTCTACTCAAATATTCATTTCACTTTGCAAAAGTATCATCTCCATGTGGCCTATGCCCTAGAGCTGCGAGTCAGCTTTACTAAAGCTTCCTTTGGAGACCATTATTTCTACCAAGGGGAATTAAATCTGTACATTTTGCATTTTTATTTGCTCAGCTTGCTCCTTTTCATTATAAATCTTCCTTAGAGTTACCACTAACAACTGCAGGACAGTTATACTAGTCTATACTAGGCTGTTTTGAGATTTCCTCTGAAAATGGAATTAATCCAAAACTCTTCACTTTAACCTCAGGCAGACTCTTTGGACAAAGGCAAAAAGCAGCCACATTCTTCACCAAAAAATCACAAGAGCCATTTCTAGGCAGCATACTAAAATTCTTCTCCTCTGAAACCTCTTGAACCAGACCCTCACAGTTCAAATCACCCTCAGCACCACTGTCTTCCATGCTCCTACTCGTTTGGCCCATTAAGCAGTGCTTAAAACATTCCACTGCTTTCCTAACCCAAAGTACCAAGGTCCAAATTCCTCCAAACAAAAACATGGTTAGGCCTATCACAATTGTTGTTTGTTTTTGCTCTTTCGAGGACCCACCACCCAGCTCCCAAAAAAATACACAGAGGCTTTTTCTTACTTATGAATGAATGCTTAGCCTTAGCTTGACTTGTTTCTTGTCAGCTTTCCTTAACTTATCCCATCTACCCTTTGCCTCTGGGCTTTTCCTGTTCTCTTACTTCTGTATATCTTATTCTTACTCCATGGCTGGCTGTATAGCCATATGGCTGGCCCCTGATGTCCTCCTCCTTCCTCTCTCGTTCCTTTTCCTTCTTCCTCCAGATTTCTCCTATTTATATTCTCTCTGCCTGCCAGCCCCATCTATCCTTTCTCCTGCCCCACTATTGGCCATTCAGCTTTTTAATTAAACCATCGGGTGTTTTAGACAGGCACAGTAACACAGCTTCACAGAGTTAAACAAACGCAACATAAACAAAAGTAACACACCAAAAAAATTATATTCTACAACAACCTCAGTCCCTGGTACCAACTTCTGTCTTAGGGTTTCTACTGCTGTGAAGAAACACCATGAGCATAGCAACTCTCACAAAGGAAAAAGCATTTAGTTGAGGTGGCTTACATTTTCAGAGATTTAGCCCATTATCATCATGGTGCAACAAGGTGGTATGCAGGCAGGCATGGTGCTGGAGAATAAGTCCTACATCTTACAGGCAAACAGGAAATGGTCTGTCTCGCTGGGAGTAGCTTGAGCACAAGAGACCTCAAAGTCCACCTCCATAGTGACACACTTCCTCCAACAATGCCATACCTACTCCAACAAAGCCATACACCTCCTAACAGTGCCACTCCCTTTGTGGGGCCATTTTCTTTCAAACCACCAAAATGTCATCTCCACATTAAAATGGCTTTTCTAAGTAAGGGAAAAACACTTCTCACAGAAATTACTAAGCAAATGTCGAAAGATATTTCTACAGCTGTACTGCATCATTTTATTCTGATGCAATACCACTTGATTACCTCTGTTTTCCTGTGCTTTTAGGGCATGATACTTAAAAAAAAAAAATCTTTGCTTGTTTTATCATCCTTAAGCATTTCCAGTTCTAGTAGTCTGACAACTCTAGGCCTGGCTCCTCTAAGTCCTCATTCCGTTTTGAGATATGGCTGGTATAAGATGCTCTAATCTCATTCCTCTGCAAGAGGAGGGTGTACAATATCCCATCTATTGATGGAGTGGTAGCAAACACCTTTAATCCCAGCACTCAGGAGGCAGAGGCAGGCAGATCTCTGAGTTCAAGGCCAGCCTGGGCTACAGAGCAAGTTCCAAGACAGCCAGGGCTACACAGAGAAACCCTGCCTCAAAAAAACAACAACAACAAAAAAAAAACCTGTCATTTTTCCAAACATGTCCTGGCACCTTTGTCAAAATGAGCAGGGTGTAGATGCAGGGATTACTTTTAAGCGCTCTCTCTCATTGGTCTGTCTGTTTTTGTGCAAATCCATGCTGGTTTGACAAGTACAACTTAACAGCTAACTTTAAAGTCAGGGAACACAACGCTCCTTCCTGCTTTGCCGTAAGATCGCTTTGACTCTAAAGGATTTTATGGTGGTTCCATAAGACGTTAAGGGTCTTTTTGTTGTGTTTTAAGTTCTGTGAAGACTGCCATTACTGTTCGTTATTTGGTTTAGTTTGGTTTTTGAGACAGGGCCTGGAATTCCTGGCCCTCCCATGATGAGGAGGCATGCTGGGATTGCAGCCATGCAGCACTAACTACACCAGGCTCCACCGATGCATTTCACTTCCCACGTCTGCCGTGTGGTACTCCTGGAGATGTGAATATGTCAGTGGGGAACAGAACAGACCAAAGAGGCCATTCCACACACATCTAACTTGATGAACCAAGTACCAGGGCTACTTACCAGCCTGGGTGACTTCCAGGCAGCAGCACAGGAAACAGCTCTCAGGAGCATCTCTGGAACTCCCTGCCCAGCTTGCAGGCAGCTGCTCCAAAGGCAGTTTCTCCTCCTCAGCAACTGCCCCGTCCCTAAGACTGTAGGAGGGTCCCTGTGACCCCAGCATCTCCTGAGCTTCCTGAGCTTTGAAACCCACTCCTTCCTCATTCAGAGGAAACAGCTACACAAAAATGTCAACAATTTTGTATGTGCTAGACACATGCCTGCAATGTTTCATACATGGAATCCCTGTAATGATTTAAATTTAGAAAAGAAAACTATACAGCAGTCAAACTGGGTGAATTTGAGCTGTTACATTAGCTTGTCTAAATCTCAAAAAGCAAACAACAAAAAGACAAGCTGGACAAATATACATATTGCATGATATCCCACTTATATATGTAAAAGACATAAAATTCTAAACAATACTGAGTAAAAGCATATCAAAGTATATAGACAACATCCAACGTGAAGTTCACGATGGGGGTCTGCAGTGGGATGGGACAGTGATGAGCTGGAGAAGGATTCAAAACGGTCTCCAATGATATAAAACTGTATTTTGTTTCTACATCTAAATTGAGAATAGCAAACACTAAGATGAAGTACATGATAGGTGCTAGTTACTTATTCTGCTTATATTAGGTATTAGCTTTTAAGTGTTAGAATATTTAATGTATGGCTTTATTAACATAATTCAAGTCTGGTATGTAGCATAAGATACAGACTAATCTGCCTCCATCAAAACATAATTAACTTTAATTCTTATCTCAGAATTTATCTTCTAGTCAAACAAAAAGAGACCTCAGTTCTTGCAATAGAAAACTAAGAGTGATACCTGAGGGATGGAACAGTAATTCAGACATGAGAGATTTGGGGTGTTCTTTCATCTGTCCACTAGAGGGAAGTGTTGAACTTAAAATGTTTTTTAAAACTGCTTGTTTTTGAACTGACATTTAACATCACAGGAAACCACATTGTGCTGTGAGAAAATAAACTTGTTTTCTTTCCACATCTTCTACAAACACATATCAAAAACTATAATTCTTTATATGTACTCATGTAAACAACACTTCTCAGAATCCAAACTATAGCTCCAATCCTGAGGAATTTTAATTACACTGGGAGAAGTATATTTAGAAAAGTATCAGAGCAAGGGTGCTCTTTCTAGCTCAGAAACACATCAGTGTGGCTATGTATAACACTAATCTGGTATAAGGCTTCTCCTGGAAGGGCCGGAACAAAAACCAGTTTGCTCCTGTATTGGAAACTGCACTGTGGAGACTGAAGAAATGGCTCAGCCATGAAGAGCATGTTTTGCTCTCCCAGATCCCAGTTCGATTCCCAGCACCCACATCAGGAGGCTCATAACCACCTGTAATCCAGCTCCAGAGGACCTCACACCTCTGGCGTCTGCAGATGCCTGCCCTCCTCCATAGCTAAATAGATATTTAAAAAGTAAGATACAGGGCTGGAGAGATGGCTCAGAGGTTAAGAGCACTGCTTGTTCTTCCAAAGGTCCTGAGTTCAATTCCCAGCAACCACATGGTGGCTCACAACCACCATCTTTATTGAGATCTGGTGCCCTCTTCTGGCCTGCAGGGATATGTGCAGGCAGAACACTGTATACATAATAAATAAATAAAATCTAAAAAAAAAGAAAGAAAGAAATCTAAAGGTCAATTTAAAAAAAAAAAAGGCACGCTCCTTAAAAAAAAAAAAAGTAAGATACATAATCATACAGTCATAAGGGGTCATTTGGACAGAAAAAAATTTTAAAGAAAAATAAATCAACAAATGGATAAATAAACTGTACATTGTATCATAACTAGCATAAATTCATACACTATTTAAAGATGATCATCTCAAGTCTTTTTCTCTACACCTAGACCAGCTCTGGGTCTCTATGTTAACCACCATCTACAACAAACGTTTCTACAATGAGGGTTAGTGGGTGTATTAATCTATAGGTAAAACAATAAAATCATTAGGACTCAGTTTAATACTGTGTCTATTTAGCAGGATAAAAGTAGTAAGTTCTCTTAGAAAAGGTATGGCTTTCATTTTGTATGTCAAGACTTCAATTCAATCGAAGTGGTTGGGTGCTCTCACGATGTTTGCAGCCACTATTACACCAAGGGGCATGTCTTGCCTGGCCAATCCTTTTTTTTTTTTTTCTCTTGGTTTCTTGAGACAGGGTTTCTTTGTGTAGCTCTGGCTGTCTTGGAACTAGCTATGTAGACCAGGCTGACCTCAAACTCACAGAGATCCACCAGCCTCTACCCCCTGAGTGCTGGGATAATGTGGCTCACAGGGTTCCCAGCTGGGTAGGACTGATGATGGTTTTTCTCCTCTGGTAGCATGCACAGTACCTTCCTGCACAGTACCTTCCAGCACTATGAAAGCTAGCCAGTAGGGATGAAGCTTCCACGTAAGTACCAGCTTGATTTCTCCATGTCCTATGGCTCAAGTATGCGCCCTCTTCAGCAACATGGTCAGTCAAGTTATGGAGGGTAAACAACAGCAATAGCAATAGCCAGTAATGTTTGAGGGTCTATGAGGGCTCACAGAACATCACTGGCCCACAACTCCATCTGGCACTGGGCTTTTTATTTGTTCGCAGGTAGTATCGAACAGGGTCACCCTGCTAGATCATAACTCCAAAGTATTACAAATAAGTGAGTGCAAGGGCTAGAGGGATGGCCCAGATGAAGAGCACTTCCAGAGAACCCAGGTTCAGTTCCTAGCATCCACCTAGTGGCTTACAACTGTTAGTAACTCCAGTTCCTGGGATCCAGCACCCTCTTCTGGCCTCCACAGTCCATATACATACAAGCAGGCAAAATACTCACACATAAAAATAAATAAATAAATAAATAAATAAATCCTTCAAAAGAATAAGTGACTGTCAACTGCTCAGCCCTCAGTGGGCCATATCATCCACTCCACAGTTCATGAAACATGAAGAGGGAAAGAACTGGTAGACCGTGAGTGCTGGGAAACTGTCCTCCAGGCAGGCCACAGCCTTTGCATGCTAAACTCTCAGCAGCTGTCATTACTTGCACAAGATCTGCACAAGATTCCACCTGTCAACATACTGTCATGGAGAGGGGAAGAGGCTCTTGAGGCCACACCCATCCCTAAGAATTGGTAGGCAGTTAATGGATGCTAGAAAGAGGCCCTGGTGAGGGCCCACACCTCTCTTAAGCATCTACAGGCAGTTCATGATTGTGGGGGAAGAAGAGACATTATCTTCTGTGGTATAGCCACTGCTGAGCTGGCCATGCTCCTGTGGGCAATCATAATTAAACACAATAGTTCACCCCAAAAAGACATGAAAGTAGAAGGGGAATTATTGGGAAGAAGAAAAGGATCAGCAGAAGTAAAAGGGGGCAGAAGAGGGTAATGAGAATGCATATGCTCAAAATACACTATACACACGTATCAAAATGTCATAATAGCAAACCCATTACTGATCTGGCCATGGTGGGACACATCTTTAAACACTTGGGAGGCAGAGCCAGGTAGATTTCTGAGTTCCAGGCCAGCCTGGTCTACAAAGAGAATTCCAGGACAGTCAGGGCTGTTACATAGAGAAACCCTGTCTCGAAACACCCCAAAAATTATTTTGTATAATTAATATATCCTAATGAAAGTTTTAAAAAATCACCTATTTTAGGTAAGCATGGTGGCTTGTGCCGAAAATCCCAGCACTCAGGAGGTGGAAGCAGGAGAATTAGGAGGAGTTTAGGAACAGCAGGAGATATGCAGCAAGTGGAAGAACAGCCTGGTCTACATGAGACCCTGTCTCATACACACTGTGCAATGAAGCCGTAGAGCCGTAATCTTCCTGGTATCTATCTGTAACAGCGTCCCTACTGTCTCCTCACTACAAGTCCAAGATGGCCTTCCAGAAATCAAAGATTTGGAATTGATTTCCACCTGAGTGAGCTAGTAAATTATCCTACTAACAAAATTTTCATACCATAAGCATCAAGAACATATTCTAGAAACCGAGTTATTTTGAAATACCTGTACTATGAGCTGTAACTCTCCTCGCTCTGCTTCCCATTGCTCTGCTTGTAATCTAAACTCCTCCAATGCAGTCTCCCTGACGTGAGACTCCATCTCATTCTTCTCTTGCTGATGCTTCTCCAGTGCTTCCTTTACATGGACAAAATCTGGCTTTACTATGACATCAATAAAGGTTACCTTTTAGCTTTTCAACCTAGTTTAAATGTACAAAGGGGCTCTCCCTTCCAATAGACTGTTAAAAACTCTTAATCCATGTTAAAATCTTGGGGCTGGGGATGGCAGCTACTAGTAGTTGCTTAGCCTGCTTCAAGCCCTGGAGTCAATTCCCAGCTGTTCAGAACACCAGGCGTGGTGGTGCATACCTACAATCTCAGGATCTGGGAGGGGGAGGCAGAATAATCAGAAGTTCATGGTAATCCTTGTCTATGCTGAGAGTTCAAGGCCAGCCAAGGACACATGAGACTCTGTCTCAAAAAATTAATAATTCATGTTTAAAATCTTAATAAAACTATCACTTTATCAAAATATAAAATTGAAATAAATCAATTCAACATCAGAGGTTGGGACAAAATGAAAGAAACAAAAATAAAGTCTGTTAGTATGAACATCTTTACCTGTGAATAAATTGTATTATCCCTAAAATTTATATGCAAACCCGGTAAAGAAAAAGGGTAATTTTTTTAAGGATTTATTTATCATGTATACTGCATTCTGCCTGTATGTCTGCCTGCCCGCCAGAAGAGGGCACCAGATCTCATAATGGATGGTTGTGAGCCACCGTGTGGGTGCTGGGAATTGAACTCAGGACCTCTGGAAGAGCAGCCAGTGCTCTTAACCACTGAGCCATCTCTCCAGCCCCAAGGGTATTTCTAAAAGAGGAAAAAGAGAGTTGTTCAACAAGTCAGAATAAGAATATTCCTAAATGATGCCAAGTGGTGGTGGCGCATGCCTTTAATCTCATCACTCAAAAGAGGCAGAGGCAGGCGAATCTTGTAAGAGTTCAAGGCCAGCCTGGTCTACAGAGTGAGATCCAGGACAGCCAATACTTCACAGAAAAACCTTGTCTCAAAAAAAAAAAAAAAAGAAAGAAAGAGAGAGAGAGGGAGGGAGGGAGGGAGGGAGGGAGGGAGGGAGGGAGGAAGGAAGGAAGGAAGGAAGGAAGGAAGGAAGGAAGGAAGGAAGGAAGGAAGGAAGGAAGGAAGGAAAGAAAGAAAGAAAAAAATTCCTAAATGTTAAAACTCTGAAAATACAAATACTCAGTTCAGACTATAACTAATTCTAGTTCTACAGATAGTTTCAAAGGCTTTTCCTTTTAAATTTTCCTAAGTATACCACATTTATGAGATCTAATTAGGTCCAAATTCTTAATATAAAATACAGGTTTCCTGTGAAAATCAATTTTCTAGCCTACAAGTTTAAAACTAAGTCTTCATTAACATGGGGAGAAAAGGTCTATGGTTCATGTGAGCAAAAAAGGGATCTGTCCACATGGATCTGTTTATAAATATTACCCTCCTAACTTTCTCTAGCAGAAATCCTCGAGAGTCTGGGGCTTCCCTACCCTCAGGACCAGAAAGTGACTCCTGTTCAACCCCAAACTCCTCTATGCATCTCAGTGAGGGGCGCGCAAAGATAATACCTAAAGGCAAAGCAGAGGTATTCTAAGTAGTTGCAAAGAACACATCAAGATTTCAGACCTGAGGGTGCAAGCTAACTGATGGAAGGAACGCTGCCATCACCCTCTTCCTTCCTCGTGTCCCACTTTACTCAGCTAAGTAACCCATGTCCACCCAAGGACTTACAGACTAAGCTCACCTACACATCCACCACTCAAACACCAGGGCAGAGCGACGCAGTCACCAAGAGACAAGCCAGGACTACTGGCAGGGAGAAAATAAAAATAGATCAGCTGACACTGCCTGGGGATACTAGTGGCGAAACTTTTACATCTACTAACTGTTGTGGTAAAATCATTTTTTAGTGAAAATGCAATATAGGGAACAAGGAAAGTCCTGAGTGAGTGTGTGTTGTCTGACACTCGGGCCCAGCCATGTCAAGGACCAATGCCTCAGCCCCATGAGTGGCAAAGCCTACTCCAGGTGAGGCTCAGAAGGACAGCAAAGCCTTCCGTGGGTCCCAGTGCAAATGCTGATAGTGTGTACAGAAAACCTCCACCATAGCTTTCTCCCCAGATGTTTACGACCTGAAGACTGCTCTCCTGTGAAGATGAGCTAACCCTGCCTCCTTGTTCACCTGTACACCAGAGCCCTGCCCCCATGTTTATCTCCCTGTAGCAACCCCACCTCCTTGTTCAGCTGTAATAATAAACACACGGAGCTTCCAGGAAGCTGGGGCTTCTCCATCAGAGGGCCCAGAACACCCAATACCAGCTTTTCTGTGTCCCTGAGTCTGTCTTTGCTTCATTCTCTTACCTTTCCAGTCAGGTCAAGTCCCTGAGACCATGTAAGGATGCAGCAACGCATAAAAATAATGCATACTTAAGGTAAATATGGAGCATTTTTACATTTTTCTTTTCTTTTTTAAAAAGTTTAAACTATTATAGTAGGCAGTGGTGGTGCATACCTTTAATCCCAGCACTCGGGAGGCAGAAGCAGGCAGATCTCTATGAGTTTGAGACCAGCCTGGGCTATAGAGTAAGTTCCAGGACAGCCAGGGCTACACAGAGAAGCCCTGTCTTGGGGAAGAAGAAAAAAAATTAAACAGTTACTTCAAAATCATGTCATATACACTCAATTCAATACATACTGTCTAAGTTGCTTGTCAACTTCAACCCTAGCCCCACTTGTACTGTAGAGACCAAAACTATGGAAATCTGTATCTCACAACAGCCTTAGTAAAAATGAATGATTTCACATTTCATCATTCATCGCAGGATGTGCCCTACACAAGGCATTATAGAACACATAATTTTCTGTATTTATTTCATATTCAAACTGAAATCTAGAACCCACTTATACCCACTTATTTCTTTTCTTTTCTTTTCTTTTTTTTTTTTTTTTCTTTTTTTGGTTTCTGGAGACAGGGTTTCTATGTAGCCCAGGCTGGCCTGGAACTCGCTCTATAGTCCAGGCTGGCCTCAAACTCACAGAGACCACCTACCTCTGCCTCCCAAGTGCTGGGATTAAAGGCATGCGCCACCACTGCCCAACCAGAACCCACATTTTATAATCCACATTTTAATGTTGCTAGAAGAAAAGGGATATGTGTCTTCACTTTTACAGTATTCCAAAGAAGTAGTTGTTGCTTTCCTTTTCGTTATCCTTTTTACCTTTTGTTTGTTTCGTTTTTGTTATTTTTCTTCTATTTATTTGTGGTGGTGTAGATCAAACCCAAGGCCTCAGGCAGTTGATGCAAGGACTTACCACTGAGATCAGAGATCTCAAATGCTTTCCACAAAATAAACAGTATACATCTTAATCCAATGTTGAAGAACAACACAGGAGATATGTGAAAATGCCTCTAAGAGGGAGGGAGGGAGGGAGGGAGGGAGGGAGGGAGGGAGGAGAGGGAACCTAAGGGTAGAAACTTGTACTTAGGTTAAGTATTTTACCTGTAGAGTTTTTTGTAGCCTGCTTTTTTCCTGCATAAGTAACTCATATTCTTGATTGCAATTTTGAATTATATTATCTCTTTCCTCCAAATCATGCTCAAATCTCCTGCATTCTTCTTTCCATTTCTCTTGGGAAGTCTGAAATGTTTTCTCAATTTCATTTGCCTTTTCTTGAAGTTCTGAATTCTGAGCTATTAAAAATATGATAGAATATATTTATAACCACTAATTAATTAAGAGTCTAAGAACCTAACCAATGGAGCTGACTTTGTTTACTACATGATCTTTAGGACAAAATATTTAACTTTCTCCCTTCAGCAAACTTTAGAAAACCCGCTGTCCCTATAGTACTACACTGATTCTTCACTCTCTTCCTTTCCTCCAACGGGGTGATTTTGCTATGAACCAATATGGCATATTCTTGAAGGCATGCCCACGTCAGATACAGCTCTAACACTAGCTGCACCTAGTGCTAACTTTTCCTCTTTTTCAAGAAAACAAATCTGGCTGGGTGTCGTGGTGCATGCCTTTAATCCTAGCACTCTGGAGGCAGAGGAAGGCAGATCTCTTGAGTTGGAGGCCAGCTTGGTCCACAGAGTGAATCCCAGGACAGTCAGGTCTATGTAAAGAGACCCTGTCTCAAAAAAAAAAAAAAAAAGAAAGAAAAAACTGAAAACAAGACAAACAGACATATATATATACATATATATACACATATACATACATACATACATACATACATACACACACACACACACTTCTCTATAATAATAATGTTTCTTTTTTTAAAAGAAAACAAACTAAATGTGTGTTTTTCTCTCCTTTTGAATACGGTCTTAACTAGGATTATTTTCTGTTATGTATATGTGTCTAAGTGTTTGTGTATAAATGTTGTTGTTTGTTTTTTCTCTTTTACTCTTTTAGGGGGTCCACCACCCAGCTCCCAAATAAATCACACACAGAAGCTTATACTTACTTATGAATGCCCGACCTTATTTTGGCTTGTTACTTGCCAGCTTTCCTTAAATTAACCTATCTACCTTTTGCCTTTCAGCGTTCTTATTCTCTTACTTCTGTAAATCTTACTCTTACTCCATGGCTTGCTGTGTAGCTGGGTGGCTGGCCCCTGGAGTCCTCCTCCTTCTCTGGCTAACTTCTTCTTTCCCTTTTTCCAGATTTCTCCTTCTATATATTCTCTCTGCCTGCCAGCCGTGCCTGTTCCTTTCTCCTGCCTTGCTATTGGTCCTTCAGCTCTTTATTAGACCATCAGGTGTTTTAGACAGGCACAGTAACATAGCTTAACAGAGTTAAACAAATGCAACATAAACAAAAGTAACACACCTTAATATTCTACAACATATGAGTGTGTGGTATATGGCATGTATGTGTGAAGGCCACAGCAAGTGGTCAGTGGTCCTGCTCTGCCACTCTCTACCATATTTCTCTGAAACAGGGTCTCTCACCAACCTCGAGCTAGGCTGGCAGCCAGTAAACCCAGATGGCCCTCCTATCTCTGTCCCCAACAGCATTGGAGCTGACCGTATTTACAGCATGATCCTCAGGACAAAATATTTGGAGTTACATGTGTATGTGTGGCCAAGGCTGGCTTTTTATGTCGGTGCTGGGTATCTGAACTCCGGCCCTCATGGTTAAGAAATAAGGGCTCTTACTGAGCCATCACTCCAGCCCCATATTTATCTTTTAAAGACCATAACACCTATGGCCACTTTATTTTTTTCTAAGATTTTTTTTATTTATGTGTCTTTTGCCAGCATGTACATATGTACAACACGTGTGTCTGAAACTCCCAGAGATTAGAAGAGGGTATCAGATTCCCTCTAACTGGATTTACATATGACTGGCAACCAAATCTGGGTCCTCTATAAGAGCAACAAGTGCTCTGAACCCCGAGCCATCTCTTCAGCCCCCTAGAGCTACTTTTTTTAAGACTCAAGATTACAGTTTTTGATGTTTCATTATCAGAAAAAAATGCTAATTTGAACACACCTTAGCAATAAGAAAGTCAGGAAACTGAGGCTGTAACAATGCTGCAGCCTCAGAGCCATACTAACCCCACCCCCACCACAGAGGCACCACTCACCTCAGGCCCTATTATGCTAGCAGTGAGCAACACCTCATACTGTTTGTTTAAGCATCTAGGAAAGCACGGAATGGTTTCCAGGTCTGGCTTTACCAACTAACTCCTGATCAAATCTCTCTGATTCCCTGACCACAGAAGGAATGAAACACCTCCTCATTAAGTTTTAGTGGAGATACAAACGAAGTACGCATAAACATACGTGTTAAACAAACAAAATGTTGATTATATCAGTAGCACTAATTTAAAATTCTATTTATTTCTGTTTTGCATGGATCATACAAAAGATGCAAAATTCAAAACTGTAAAATAAGTATCTAGAAGCATTCCCTGACATCTTCCCTGAGTGTGGCAATGTTCTAGGCAAGGAGTCTGATGCTGGCCCTCTGCAGTCAGCCTACTCTGCTCTTACATCTTCGAAAGCTTTAGAATCTCCTTATCCTTTTGAAAGTTTACCCGACTTCCTGGGCTTTCCTCGGTGGAATTCGCTGCTGTATTCAGTTCACGTTCCTTAGTCAGCAGGTGTGACCTTCAGAGACATCAACCTGTTTCCTCTTCCTCCACCATCTCTATGATCTATTATTTGGATTGTCCTCAAATTTTCTCAGCTCTTCTCTATTTTCCACTCTGTCTTCTGCACATTAACTGCTGGAAATTTCTTTCATTTTCATCTCTAATAATTCTATTAATATTTTTTTGTTTTTACTTCTTTTTTTAATTTCTAAGGTTTTTCCCTTTTTTTTTTTTTTGTAGCTCCTTTATGAAATATATTCTCTTTCTACTCTAAGGACATCAACACTGTTGTAAATTTTCACTTCCCCACAGAAATATATTTCTTCCAAGTTGATTTTTTTCTCTCCCCATTTAAAGGTCTTTCTCAAATATCTGATGATTCTTGGTTACCTACTCAAATAACAGTAAAGAAACTCCAAGCCTATTTTATACACCACCTAGATTACGATCTTGTGAGTGACAGCTAAGAACTGTGGTCTTTACAGGAAGATAATCTGTGTCGTTTACTGAGAACCCCACATCATCAGTTCCATTAGATTTCACTGCTTGGTTTGGTCAGGTCACTCACAGAAAAGGCCTCCAGACTCCCACAGGAGGTAGAGGGGCCTGGGTACTAGCTTCTGGGAAGCAAGCAGGAAAGGGAACTGAAGAAATGGTTCCCACACACTTAGTATTAGATATATGATCTTCCTGGGGTCGCCAGGTCCCTCTACTTGACCATGGACAGAGAGAGCTCAAGTACCTCAACTTCTGCTAGGAAATGGGAATGATTCCAAAGCAATATGTCCTTTGAAAGGACATCTCAGAATCAGACCCTATCTTCAGGCCTCCACAAGTACCAAACATGCACGTGGTACACAGACATGCATGTAGGCAAAACAATAATTATAAATTATTTCTCTCGGCAGTGGTGGCGCACGCCTTTAGTCCCAGCACTCAGGAGGCAGAGGGAGGCAGATTTCTGTGAGTTCGAGGCCAGCCTGGTCTACAGAGTGAGTTCTAGGACAGCCAGGGCTACAAAGAGAAACCCTGTCTCAAAAAACAAAAACAAAAATTCCAATCTACCCTAGGCAATCGTTAATTTTTTTCTACATTTGCTTTATCAGACATTCGTCCATCTACCTATGCATTACACCAGCAGTCCATCATACTTGTGCATGCATTTCCAACCACAAAGAGAACATCAGGACATCTCATTCCTACAGTTCATCCCATATGTCAACAGGAAAAGTGCTAATACAATCACTAACTAGATACAATGTGGCCTTACTATTTTAAGTAAAATTTACATACACTGAGATGCACAAATTGTTACCATTTAAGATCTTACAAATGTAAGGGTTTTAGGTCACAGTTCTCTTAGCTTACCTAAATGTCACACCCCTTGTAATCCAAACCACTATGAAAACATAAAAACCCTTTAACCCAAAATCCCTCTTGTTTGTTTGTTTGTTTGTTTGTTTGTTTGTTTGTTTGAGACAGGGTTTCTCTGTGTAGCCCTGACTGTCCTGGAACTCACTCTGTAGACCAGGCTGGCCTCGAACTCACAGAGATCCACCTGCCTCTGCCTCCTGAGTGCTGGGATTAAAAGTGGCCCCACCACCGCCAGGCCTTAATTTTTTTTTTTTTATGCACATGAGTATTTTGCCTGCACGCATAAATGTGCACCACTTGCATGCCTGGTGCCTGCCGAAGCTAGAAGAGAGCATGGCTGCCTGGGAATTAGTTGGCATTAACAAACAGTTGTGAGCCTCCCTGTGGGTGCTGGGAATCAAACCCAGGACCTCTGAGAGAGCAGTCAGTGTTCTTAACCTCTGAAGCATCTCTCCAGCCCCAAGTTACCTCATTTTTTGCCTTTTGCCTATTGCCTATTCACCTCAGAGACAACCACTATTCAGATTTTTATTCACTAACAATTAGTTTTTCCTATTGTAAAACTTTATGTACAAAAAAAAAATCATGTAAGATGTCCTCATGTATATAAAATTTCTTTTACTCAACATATGTCTAAGATTCATTCTTTTAACTGTACATATTAGCTGCAATTATGGGCATGTGCCACTGTGCCTGGCTAACAACAGGAATCTTAGTAGTAAACCACCAGCAGAAAATGGATAACTGTAGGTGCAATATGTTTCTACACTACCCTACTTTAAATATCAATAACAAGATTACACATTAATATGAATCTCTGACAAAAACAATAATGTTAAAGAAGCCAGACACAAAAGAATACATGCTAAATTATTCAATTCCCATAAAGTTAAAAAAAAAAAAAAAAGGAAGGAAGGAAGACAGACAGACAGACAAAAAGAAAGAAAAGAGAAAAGAGGAAAACTGGGGCTGGAGAGATGACCCAGCTGTTAAGAGCACTGGAGGCTGCTCTTACAAAGGACCTGGGTGGGTTTGGTTCCCAGCACCCAAAGGGCAGCTCACAACTCCAGTTCCAGGGGATCTGATGCCTTCTTCTGGCCTCCACAAGCACTAGGCACATGTGCTACTCAGACATATATACAAGCAAAATCCCCAAACACATAAAAATATTTTAACTTTAAAAAAAAAAGAAAATATAATTCACACTATCAAAAACTAGGATAGTAATTAACAAGATAAAAGAAAGGACTTCGGAGCACTCGGGAGGCAGAGCCAGGTGGATCTCTGTGAGTTCGAGGCCAGCCTGGGCTACCAAGTGAGCTCCAGGAAAGGCGCAAAGCTACACAGAGAAACCCTGTCTCGAAAAACCAAAAAAAAAAAAAAAAAAAGAAAAAGAAAAAGAAAGGACTTCGGGTACTTTTCTATTACATGATCTGGATGCTTGCTTTGACTTATATGGTAATCTAAGTGAATTTATTTATACTTAAATAATACTTTATAACTAAATCCTACATAACAGAGGATTTGGGGTGTTAAATTCAGTGCCTTTTTCTTTTTGAGGCACATAATCTAATGCAGTGACCCATAAACCTATGTAATCAACAAATCACCTGCAGTGTTTCTGGAGCATACAGTCAGGCTAGAAATTCTGGCTCAAATTATATGTTATGAAGTGGCCTAGAGTATATATAGAACACACACACACACACACACACACACACACACACACACCGCTTCTTTGTGATTTTGCATGTTGCCTGAAGAACAAGTATTCTAAAACCCTGATTAGCAGAATTCTGTACTCTTTTTTTCATACACACAACAACATAAAAACATTAACTGATTAAATAGTTCAGCTGGCAGAGTACATGAGCAGGACTCACAGAGCCGTGTGTTCAGTCAGTCCCCAGCACTGCATAAATCAGGAGCAGTGGAACATGTCTGTAACCTCAGCACTTAGGTGGTGAAGTAAGAAAGAACCCAGTTCAAGGTCATCTTCAGCTACACAGCAAATTTGAGCCATCCTGGGATACATGACACCCTTCCCCCACCCCCAAAATGTCTCAAAAAACAATTAAAGTAGGACTGAAGACCCAGTTCGGAGACAGAGTGTTTGCTTGCTCTGCACGGAGGGAGCCCTGGGTTAAACCCCCACTGTGGAAACATTTTACAAACACACAGACTAGTCCCGTGAGTGATAAACCTCCATGAGATCCATTGTAGATATGCAACAGCAAGCAAGGATGCAGAACAAAGCTTGGCCCTAACTGAAGAGGAGGGGCGGCCTTACCGTAGAGTTTCTCCTGAGTCCTCTGTGCCTCGGCCAGTCTCTCCTCAGCTGCCCGTCTTCCTAGACCAGCCTCCTTCCTAGCGACAGCCAGGTCATACTCCAGACGCTGTCGCAGCGCTTCCCCTTTCTCCACCTCGGATCGCAGCCTGGCAATCTGGCTCTCGTAGCTTGACAGCTAAAACGGATTCCTGAGCTCATGAACTAGCACGAAAACATGTCTCCAAGACAATGAGGCTGCATACTCAAGCATTTACATTTCTTAGAAAACCTCGCTCCGTGTTTATCAGCATTCATAACTGACATTTTCTCGAACACTAGGAAGGAATCGCTGCCTTACCAGACGATAATCATTAAGTGCCTTACAGACGCCTTTAGAGGAAAAGCCTTTTTAAAGAAACAACAAAAAAGCACATTTCAATCACAAAACCATGCCTAGAAAAAAAGCATGACGCATAATGAACACTTAAAAATTCCTGTAGTCCTCTACTTTTATCTCCTCAATGTACCCCAGGAGAAAATGGGCTGGGGAGGAGGCTCATCAGTGTTGAGTGCTGGCTGCCCCTCCAGAGGGCCCCAGGTCTCGAGGAGCAGCTCACAACCACCTGGACTCCAGTTCCAGGAACTCAGCTCTCTTCTAGCCTCGGAGGGTACCCTACACATGACAGACACTCATATACACATACAAAATAGAAAAAAGGGGAGGGTTAAAAGAAGCAAATGGCAACAAAATACAATTTAGTGAACACTGTGTTATTTTCCTTAGTTAAAATATCCGTGGCAGCATAAAATAATAAAAGTAGCAATACTACGGAGATTCTAACAAGGGCTATCTGACTGTGACATTCCATTAAATACTGTGACAGAGATGGCTCAGAGAGCTAGCGTGTGACATCTGTAAAGTCCTGTCTCACTCTAAAATTGTGAGAGTCAACGGTTATAGAGCTTATCACTTGTAAATAATTAATACATTAAATAACATTTAATAGTTGCTATGTGGTGAGTAAAATAAAAGAGAACAAATAAAAGAGAAAAAGAGCACAGAGCCCTAAGTTCAAGGGCCTAAGTGCTACAGAGAAGCATAGAGACTAAATTTGGGTTTGGGGATTTTTGTTGTTGTTGTTGTTGTTTTGGGGGGAAGGGTTTTGTTTGTTTGTTTGCTTGCTTGTTTTGTTTTGTTTTTTTTTCCAAAAAGGGTTTCTCTGTATAGCACTGGCTGTCCTGGAACTTACTTTGTAGACCAGGCTGGCCTCAAACTCAGAGATCCATCTGCTTCTGCTTCCCAAGTGCTAGGATTGAAGGTGTGCACCCCCACCACCCAGCTAAATTTTGTAAAGTAAATAAAAACAAAGTTTTATGATATTTTGAAGGAAAGTAAAAGTAATGTGTGTTTGGTTTTTAAAGAGAGAAAAAAAGAAGTGAGTGGAGTTAGGTGAGGAGGGAGGAGAGGAGGGTCTGGAAGGAGTTCGGGGAGGGGAAAGTGATCAGAAAATTCTGTATGAAAAAAATTTTCAATTAAAAAAATAATAAAATGCTAAATATTTAATCCAAAAAAGTAAGTAAAGGTCTGTGCTTTAAAAAAAATTAAACTTTAAAAAACCTGACAATGTAGCTCACTAGCAGAGCAATTGCCTAGCATTAGCTAGGATGCATTCCCACACCACATACACACACACAAAGAGAACAAGACTTAATACAGAAATGAAGAAGAGTAAGAATAGAAAAAGAATACACATATACATATAATCTATGAATTCTCTTAGAAGGGAAAGAAAACTACTCTAAATAAATATATGTACCTGTGAAATACACACCAGTAAGATGTCATAATAAAACAAAGATGATTTCTGAATTATAGTATTAAAATTCTATACACAATGTCCTTATTTAAGAAAGAAGACTGTTCCATGATTCATACCCTAAAGGAATCTACATTATGATTTCAAGAATGTGTATGGTTTAAGCCTTGCACACTAATACACACACAGATCACAGCACTTGGGCAGCTTCGGCAAGACTGATTCTGAGGAAGCTCTCTTACAAACCAAGAGCTCTCTCAAGACAGTCTTTTTCTACTTTATAAATCTGTAGTCATCAATCACATCCATCAAATAACACATTCGGCCATGTAAAGCCTGTTGATTAAAATACATCTGGCTGTCAGGACGGTCAACCGGTCAAGGAGTCTGCTGCCATACCTGAGTCACCTCAGTTTAGTCCCCGGTCCCACAGGTGTCTCTAATCAGGGTTACTAATGCTGTGATGACACACCAGGCCCCAGAAGCAGGCTGAGGAGGAAAGGACTTATTTGACTGGCACTTCCACATTACAGGTCATCACTGCAGGAAGTCAGGAAAGGAACTCACACAGGGCAGGAACCTGGAAGCAGGAGCTGATGCAGAGGCCATGGAGGGGTGCTGCTTACTGGCTTGCTCAGCCTGCTTTCTTATAGAACCCTGGACCTCCAGCCCAGGGATGGCACCACCCACAATGGGCTAGGCCCTCCCCCTTCTCCTCTCCCATCAATCACCAATTAAGAAAATACCCTACAGCTGCATCTTATGAAGGCATTTTCTCACTTTCAGACAACTCCAGCTTGTGTCAAGTTGACATAACTTGACTATCCCTATACAATTTTGCAGTATGAAAGTATTTTCTTTATTGCAATTTCCTTTGAAGCACTAGAATGACATAGTGAGAAAAGTTAAATGTAGCTTCTAATAAGAAATGAAACCAAAAACTGAAACCCAACTTGGGGGAGAGGCATTGCAGGAGGATTCAAGACAGGGTTTCTCTGTGTAGCCCTGGCTGTCCTGGATCTTGCTCTGTAGACCAGGCTGGCCTCGAACTCAGAAATTCACCTGCCTCTGCCTCCCAAATGCTGGGACTAAAGGCATACACCACCACACCTGGCTGCAATTCAACTTCGAACATGACTTGGGAGCAAAAGAAATTCTACCTCTGCGTTGTGCTTAGTCGTCATTTCTAGTTTCTCCTTCTTAGCCCGATGGAGTTTCTTTCTGAGATCAGCAGTGATGTCTGACTCGGTTTCATTTTTAAGGATTTGCTTTACATCCAATGAGGCATTTTTCAACCTACAAAGCAAGGTCATAATAAAATATAATTTTCATGCAATAAAACTATTCTAACAGCATTTCTCATAGCTTATTTTAAAAACAGAATATTAGAATAATAGCATATGATAAGATCCTAGGATAATAAATTCACAACCTAGTAAAATGTGTCCACGGCAAAACTTGGGTAAAAATGCAAAGTGGTATTTTACTAGTAACAAAATACTGTCTACTGAAAATACACTACATTTTTCAAGCTTTGTATCTAAACCAACCCATCACATCAAATGCTGGGTACTTTGGGAAGAGAGAGACCTCTTTCATTTTTAATATATTTCAATCACTGTAAACGTAACACACATTGCAAAAAGAAAAAGTATAAATAACAGAATACACATTCATGCTTTAAAATGGCAAACTATACTCTCCTGAAAAATAACAGTAATAATTACAACCACAGGTAGCGAGCACAAGGAGAAAAGAAGTCCCAGCAATAGACAAGCAGGTAGATAACTGACTTACCTAACAACTCAAAGCAAGCAGTGAGCAAAGCAATAACATGCCAAACGTCACGGCTTAAAGCACAGGACTCTACAGGGTACCGTTGTTCACTTTGTGCTTGGTGACTTCTTAGCAACCTGACACAAGTCAGAGTTCTCTGGGACCCTTGGGGAACCCAGCTGAGAAAATGTCTCCATCAGGCCTGTAAGCAAATCTGGAGGACATTGTCTTGACTCATGATTGCTGTGGGAGGGTCCAGCCCACTGTGGGTGGTGCCACCCCTAGGCAGGTGGTCCTGAATTGTCTAGGAAAGCAGGCTGGGCAAGTCGGGAGGAGCAAGCCAGTGAGTGCCATTCCTCCATGGCTTCTGCTTCAGTTCCTGCCTCAAGAGGCTGCCTTCCGTTCATACCCTCACTTCCCGTAGCGATGGAGTGGGGCTTGAGAACTGTAAGCTAAAACACACCCTTCCAACCAAAGATGCTTTGGTCATGGTGTTTTATCACTGCAATAGAAAAGTAACTAAGACAATCTTCATGTCCAACTTGATAGACAGCATGAACTGCAGATCGCTGCTGCTGCTTGGCCTCACAGTGGATTATACCCCATACTGCTAACTCAACTGAAAGCTGTCATGATTCTACCAATATAAACATGAATAACAAATTTAACCAAGACTATATTAGCACATGTGGAAAAAGAGGAAAGGAGTTGGCATGACTGGAAACTGAATTATGATTATCTGTGGTGGGAAGTCAATAGACAAAGATTAAAACTGAAAAATCAAATAGTAGCATTAAAAAATGTCAAATCCTTCAGATGAAAAAGAAAACTATCTGAAAGAACTAAATATGATGATTTCTAGGAATCAAGAAAGAGATCTGTTTCAAGAAATTAGCACCGTTTCTCCAATAGCAGTAGTCCTGGGGGGCGGGGTGGATTCAACATATGTATATAGAACTTTAACTTCTTTCATTACAACTAAAGGAGAATAGATAAAATCAGTGAAAGCAATACTTAGTTCTTTGAAAAGATAAAGTTGATAAACTTTCCTAGATTAACAAAGAAAAACAGAGAAGAAACTCGGAAATATTAGGGATTAACCTTAAGGCTTCAAGCACTCTACCACTAAGGTACAGCCAAGCCTTCTTTTTACTTTTTATTTTGAGCAGGGGCAGTATGTCGACAAAGACATTCCCCAGGTGCCCCACATCTTTGCCCTAAAAAAAATAAAAATAAAAAGTTACTGAAGTTAAAGATGTAAATCAATGAAAAGAATCCCACAATCCTATTTATATTTAGAAAACAATATTATTAAAATGGTAATTCTATCTACAGATGCAACACAATCTTTTATCAAATTCCAGAAGACCCTTTTGTAAAAATTGACAAGGAGATCCTAAAATGTATATGGAAAGGCAAAGGATTCAAAACAGACAACACAGTGTTGATGAACACACGAGAGAACTTCACTTCCTGTTTTCCACACTTACTACAAAGGTATGTATTACAGGCTGAATGGAAAAGTCTCCCATAGCCTCCTGTGTTGAATAAAGGCTTGACCCTCAGCTCGTGGCACTCTTTGGGGATGCAGCAGAAGCCTTATATGGTGGGGCCTACCAGAGGAGGTGGGCACCTAGGGAATGTCTTTGAAGAACATACTGTCCCTGCTTACTCCCTGTCCCTGGTCTCTTCCCCTCTCGGATTCCAGCCTCCACAAGGTGAGCAGCCCTGCAGCACACACTCTTGCTGTGGTGATGCTATGTGGAGGCAGTTAACCAGGGACTTCCACTCCCCAAACCACCAAGTCCAAATAAACCTTCTCTTTCTTAAACTTCTCTCTCGAATATTTGTCAGCAATAAGAAATCGACACATTTCAATAATCAAGACGAAGTAGTATTTAATTAAGAACAGACACGTGTTTAAAAAAGAAAACTTAGCATGTGCTGGACCACTTTGCATACCTGTGTGTGCAGAGCCTAACACCACAAAAATTAAGTGATGAATGATCAGAATTTAGACTCTTGAAAAGCCTATATTAAAGTCAAGCAATCTTCAACAGCAGTGCAAAGACAGTTCAATAAGGAAAAACAGTATTCACAACAAATGTTCTGAAGCAACTGGCTATCCACGTGCAAAACAATAAATTCAGACCCTAATCACATGGTACACAGAAAGTAACAAAGTGAAACAAACATAGAAAGTAAAATTGTAAAACTTCCTGAAAGAAAAATAGATGAAAAGTATTCAAGACCTTAAGTTCATTAGATTTTTGTGATATAAAATGAAAATCAGCCGGGCGTTGGTGGCGCACGCCTTTAATCCCAGCACTGGGGACGCAGAGCCAGGCGGATCTCTGTGAGTTCGAGGCCAGCCTGGGCTACCAAGTGAGTTCCAGGAAAAGGCGCAAAGCTACACAGAGAAACCCTGTCTTGAAAAAAAAAATGAAAAGCATAATCCACACAGATAAAGAACTGAGAAATAGAACTTAGAGGTTAAGAACATTTGCACGCCACAGTACACTCAAAGAGAATGAGGGGGAACATGCCTCAGGAGCAGTGCACTAGCACAGGCAAGGCCCTGGATTCATCCCCAGCATAACCAGCACCCTCACATCATAGAAGAAACCAGCAAGCAAAATGAAAAGTCAAGCATTTAACAGGATAAAATGCTTATTTCATTTGATAAAGGACTTGGATCCAACATATACAAAGAATTCTTAAAGTTCAATAATAAAAAAAATTTTTTTAATGGGTAAAGAGCAGAAAAAACATCTGGGCAATGGTAGTGCACGCCTTTAATTCCAGTACTAGAGAGACAGAAACAGGTGGATCTCTATGAGTGCAAGGCAAGCCTGGTCTACAAAGCGAGTTCCAGGACAGCCTGAACTGTTATATAGAGAAACCCTGAACCCTGTCTTGAAAAAAAAATTAAGTAATTTTTTCAAGTGCTGACAAGGATATAAAGAAATTAAAGCTTTCAAATACTGTTGTCATAAATGTAAAATTATCCAATCACTGAATTTGGTGGTTTCTTAAAAAATTTAGCATAAATTTGCTACATGATGCAGCAATGCTGCTCCTGTGGACCTGCCAAGAAAGATGAACAGAAATGTATGTCAGCACAAATGCATACATGCAATGTTTATAGCAGCATTACTCATAATAGCCAAAAGGAGAAACAACATTAATTCCTACCGACTGGTGAATGGGTAACTAAATGTAGTAAATCCATACAAAGGCCTATACATGCTATAATATGATAAATCTGAAGAACAAGCCCAAAGAAGCCAGACAAAAAAGAGGCATGATTCCATTGACATGAATTATTCAGAATGATAAAGCTATATAGAATGTAGGTCAGGGGTAGACTTGAAATAACTTCCTTCAGAGTCTAGAATTTGAAGTAAAGATTTCTCCATTAAAAGCATGGGGAGGCTGGCTCAGCAGTTAAGAGCACATGCTGCTCTTCCAGAGGACCTGGGTTGAGTCCCAGCACTGACACTGGGCAGCTCTTTTTTTTTTTTTTAGATTTATTTATTATTTATACAGTGTTCTGCCGCAGGCCAGAAGAGGGCACCAGATCTCATTACAGATGGTTGGGAGCCACCATGTGATTGTTGGGAATTGAACTCAGGACCTCTGCAAGAACAGCCAGTGTTCTTAACCACTGAGCCATCTCTCCAGCCCAACACTGGGCAGCTCTTAATGCCTATAACTCCAACCCAAATGGGGTGACAATCTCTTCCAGCCTCCCTGGTCACTCTCACATGCACAGTCACTCACACACACGCGCACACACACACACACAAAGACACAGAGATATAATACATAAAATTTTAAAACATATGTATTATGGATATCTACTGATGTTTCCTTCCTAAATTGAAAAAGCATAATAAATAATGTAAATTATTATTATAATTCTAAAATATGTATGTATATAATATATTGCTACTTCATAAGAAAAGTTCTGGGCAAATATTTATCGAATTATCCATGGTCAACTCTAAGAGGTAAGATTACATATGCATATATACATAGTCTCTATCAATCCTTCTCAAACTCAGTATAAAGAATTATCCACAGCTTCAGCTGTGCAGTGGTGGCGCACACCTTTAATCCCAGCACTCGAGAGGCAAAGGCAGGTGGATCTCTGAGTTCGAGGCCAGCCTGGTCTACTACAGAGTGAGCTCCAGGACAGCCAGAACTACACAGAGAAACCCTGTCTTGAAAAAACAAAAGAATAGTAATTATCCACAGCTAACCTTTTTGATTCTGTTACAGAATATATATTAAATCATTTACTTCAGGAAACTGACAGACTACAACTCCAAATGTTCTATTTTTAGATTCTGTAGAGAATCTGTTCCTTCACTATAAAAGTTCTAAACATTAATTTCCTGTTTTGTTTTTTATTTGAGACAGGGTCTCACCATGCAGTCCGGGAAATCTGAAAATTGCTCTATATACTAGACTGCCTGAACTCACAAAAACCTACCTATCTCTGTGTCCTGAGTGCTAAGAATACAAGCAATACACATCAGGCCAGGATAATTTTGATTAATGAAATTCTTTTCTTTTCTTTCTTTTTTTTGTTTTTTGTTTGTTTGTTTGTTTGTTTGTTTTTTGAGACAGGGTTTCTCTGTGTAGTTTTGGTGCCTGTCCTGGATCTCGCTCTGTAGACCAGGCTGGCCTCAAACTCACAGAGATCTGCCTGGCTCTGCTTCTGAGTACTGGGATTAAACGCGTGCGCCACCACCGCCGCCCGGCTTGAACTTATTTTCTTGAAAAATGCACTTAGGAAAAAAAATCACACCCTAAAATTGTACATTTTTTATTGTGGATCCCATCCCTCAAAGGCAATTTAATAAATTAAGCATCTTACCAAGGACAGAAAGGAAAACGTGGCACAAAAAAGCAGAACATCAGTGAGACATGTCTTGTTGAATGCACTCAAAGACACGGAGGAAAAACAGTCAGCAAGGGGGCTAAACTAAGGGAGCACTCAGGCAGCCAGGTCAGAGACGCAGCAAGGACGCAGGGCAGAGCCACGGAAGTACAGCAAGCAGGTAATGGTCAGACGAACGTAAGCCACAGAGGTACGGCAAGCAGGTAATGGCCAGACGAATGTAAGCCACAGAGGTACGGCAAGCAGGTAATGGCCAGGCGAATGTAACCAGACAGAAACATGGGGAGAAAACTGCAGTTATGGAGAATAAGCAGATCTCTAGTAAGAGGAGATAGTTCAGACACACAGACCTTCATGATCCAAGTCAACAAAGGAACACAGGGGTCCTGAGGGCCAATACTAAGAAGGTATTGCTGCTCTTTTAGTCCCAAGAAACCTACTTCCTTCACCATCCCAGAAGAATCCTTGCAATTAGCTTCATCGCCCACTTAATTCTCCCTGGTTCTTGCAATCAAAAGCATTTTCCAACTAAAGGAAGAGACTGGAGGCTTACCTTTGGGTATCCCCAGTAGTGGCATTACTTGAAGTGTTTAAATTCATGGTAAGTCTTCCAATTTTTCACAATAGCCCACTGTTTCTTAATGATATACTTCTTTATGATGATGTCTGTGACTTACAGGTTAGATGGACTAAAGTCTGTTAACATAATAAACAATACAATAGCAATTTTATATTTGAATCCTGAGAAGGTGAGCTTTATTTTTATCTATAGCCTATTTGTTGATTTCTAAATTATTGTATAGAATAGAAGACAGATAATTCTGAAAACCTATACTGTACAGCTGGGTGTGGCACACACACCTGAAACCCAGCACCTGAGGGAGGCAGGGGGATCAACTCAGTGTCACCCTCATCTTAGTAAGGTGGAGGCCAGCCTGGGTAAATGACATTCAGTCTCAAAAGAAAACAATGATAATAATGCTATAGGGCTTTTTATTTGAAAAACATTAGAAGTAAAAAAAAAAAAAAAAAAAGAAGGGCACAATGTTAAAAAATGTTTTAAGAACACGGTAATGTTAACTTTTAATCTGCTTTAATTTCTTAAGTAAAAATAAGAGTGACAAGTTATTCTTGCACTTGGAAAGAAATATATGTAGTACTGACCTTTGGGACACAGAATGCAGTTTAAATAAATGGGGTATTTTAACACAGTGTTGTCAATGGACATGCCAAAATGCTCCCAAACAAAAGATCTCATAATAATCTGCTTAATTTCACACTTTTTATTCAAAGATTCAAAACAAATAAAACACAGTAGCTAGTAATCCAATCAAACATACAATTCAGAAATGTCTTGTGGTGTTCTAGTAAGTCCAAGGAAAACGTAGGCAGTGGTGGTGCACACCTTTAATCCCAGCACTCAGGAGACAGAAGCGGCCGGATCTCTGAGTTCGAGGCCAGCCTGTCTACACATCAAGTTTCAGGACAACCAGGGCTACACAGAGAAACCCAATCTGAAAAACAAACAAACAAAAATAGTCCTAGGAAAGAAAACTACACCATTATCTTTACCAGAGAAATAAGTTACTATTAGCAAATCTGTGGCACTAGTGAGCAAAACAGAAGACTAACCCTGCTGATCAAACCATATCACATCACTGTGAAAACATTTCTTACCCATCTGTACGGGCAATCTTCCTTCATAAATTAGTGTCATAATTTAACCATTTCCTCCAAAGAGAAGCAGGAAAGAAAAGAGGGTTGTCGCTTACCCTGGCTGGTCTCCTGGAACCCTCTTCTACAGGAGATATTCCAAATTACACAGAGCCAATAGTGTAAATCAAGTTATTTTATCACAGCGCTAAAGTAACTGGGTAAACACTCCAAACAGAGATAACGCTAATGCAGATATCAGTATCCCACAGATGCCTCCTTACAGTCCCTAAAATCCAATGTCCTCAGAAAGACTGAACTTTAAACTTCAGAGACCTGAAGCAGGATCCAACCAGCACAAGTATATGGCCTTAGACAAGACACTTAAGAGTTTGTGAACATCTTCCCTCTGCCCAAGAGAGTTAGCTATGGCAAGCTCCTTCCTTCTAAATCCTACACACACACAGCACACCCAGGACTTGGCCGCTATCAGTTTTTATTACTGGGTCATGGAACTTGGAAAAGCTTAATGGTCCCCAATAAAAGGGAATAGCTGAGTAATTTGGTCTGGGAAAAAGATGTAATAAAATAATTATTTAATGATATTGTGTGTGTACAAAGGTACTCAAGATAAAAACAAGAGGAGAGAAAGTGTCAACATGTTCTGCCTCTGCCCCATTAACCAAGCCCCAAGAGAAACCATGAAAGGAAGCTATTCAACTAGAAGAAGTGCTGAGAAATAATGATTCCAACAAACAGTGACTCATGCGGCTGAAAGAATAATTTGGTCCAGGGAAAACAGGATGGAACTTCAGCCAAGTCCAGAAAAGAAAAATCGAATTTCTCCAGTGGCCTAAATAACTAAACCTAAGAAGGGTGGTGGCAAACACTACTGTCCCTCCTCTGTTAGGCACCCACCGTGGCGTCCAGAACTACAGTCTGAATATCTAGAACTCTGCTCCCAACAACACTTCAGTGAAAAGACTGTCCAGTTTTTCAAAGGACAAAAAGACGACAGGGTAGAAACATAATGAAGAAAGTAAGAGTTAAAGGGCCAAATCCCCAATCGTAACTAAGATCCCAAGGCCTAAGTGCTTCCTGCAAGGTCACCGATGACTCGGAACATGGGGCTGTTTATGGTCTTACCCTGCTTCGTTACCCTTGTTTCGATTACGGAAAGTTTGCTGGGACAGAGAAGCTAAATGACTTGCCCAAGACCAGTCAGTCACCCACTAAGGGGACGTGGGGAGGTGACACTGCATTCAGCCACATCTTCTTGTGTGTATGCCTGTTTGGTTTTGGAGTGTGAGTCCCAAATTTTTTTCATACTACCAAGATGTTCCCAAAGATTAGACCCCAAACAAGCCTCCTTCAGAACGTTTGGAAGAAGAGTTGGAATCTAGCAGAAACAGACTGCTCTGTACTCCGAGTAATGCCCGGGGGTCACTGACACACACAACCAAGGATTTTGTTTTCTTTTGTTGTAATTTTATTATTTTACGCATATGAGCGTTTTTTGCCTGAGTGTATGCCCCACATGCATGGCTGGTGCAAGTGGAGGTCAGAAGAGGGTATGAGATTCCTTGGGACTGGAGTTACAGACAGCTGTGAGCATCAAGTGGGTGCTGGGACGCGAACCTGGGTTCTCTGCAAGAGAAACGGTTTTCATTTCTGGGGGTGGGGGTCAATACATACATACACAATCTCCACACACATGCATGTATACATATATAGTCCAAAGGCATAAAAATATCTCTATTTTACCCTCTGGGGAAAGAGTTTTAGATGGCCTAGAAATGCAAGACAGTGGTCAGGCACCAGCTTAACTAGCAGGGAGATCATGAATTTCATCCTCACCAGCACGCGCGCGCGCGCACGCACGCGCGCACACACACACACACACACACACACACACACACACACACACACACAC
>CABHPR010148843.1:7616-47601 GCA_902168415.1 Peromyscus melanophrys | reverse complement strand
AGAGAGAGAGAGAGAGAGAGAGAGAGAGAGAGAGAGAGAGAGAGAGAAAGCATAGCCACGAGTTCTGGCTAAAAGTTTAAATCCAGCCACGTGTTCCCACTTGAGCTGAGTCGAGCCTGGGCTCTGGCTTCCTTAAGCTCCAACCACATGCGTTGGCTTTTCAGCCAAAAGCAGCTCTATCTGCAATTGCTTGTAGCTGTTGCAATTACAGTCGAGTGCAGCCGACCGGTAGCTACGGCAGGCCTGAGTTGTTTGTAGCACCAGCTGCAGGTAACTGCTTGCAGCTATGGTTGGTCGGGCTTGGGGCCTAGGCCGAGCTAGGCCCAGGCAGGGAGCTGGGCCCGTTGAGGTGGGGAGCTAGGCCAGGCCACTGAGCCAAGCCCAGCTGACCAGTTTTTAATGAATTCTTGCCACATTGGGCGCCAAATGTAGATGTAACAGTCTTATTAAATAAGAAACACAGAGCCAAATGCAGAGTTAAAAGCCCAAGAGGTCAGAGCAGTAGCTAAGAGCTGAGACTTAAAACCACCTTCTGACCCTTCCTGCTGCTGCCGTCCTTCCCCTCAGAAAGAGGCCTACTTCCTGTGTGTCTGTCTTTTTATTGACTTTCTGTTCTGCCTTCTTATTGGTTATAAACCCAACCCCATGACCTCCTTGTCACTGCCTGTCTATACAGACCTCTAGGTCTCTATGGTTGGTATTGAGATTAAAGGTGTGTGTTTCTATGCTGGCTGTGTCCTTGAAAACACAGAGATCTGCCTGTCATGTGATCGGGGATTAAAGGTGTGTGCCACCACTGCCTGGCTTCTGGTATGGCTTGTTATTAGCTCTGACCCCCAGGCAACTTTATTTATTAACATACAAATAAAATCACATTTCAGTACAAATGAAATATTACCATAACTATTAAATATTTACCTAAAAGCACTGTTTAATTCCATTTATAAATACACATATATAGTTTTAATGAGCTTTTCTCAACTGGGTGGCAAATTCTCCTGCCAAGAGTTGTGGTGGTATTGTGTTCCCCAAAATATTGTGTACCTTAATAAACTTATCTGGGGTCAGAGACAGAACAGCCACAATATGAAACAGAGGTTAGGCAGTGGTAGCACACGCCTTTAATCCTAGCATTCCAGAGACAGAAATCCCTCTGGATCTCTGTGAGTTCAAGGCCACTTTGGAAATGGCCAGGCATGGTGACCCATGCCTTTAATCCCAGAAAGTGAGCCTTAATCCCAGGGAGTGGTGGTAGAAAGCAGAAAGGTATATAAGGCGTGAGGACCAGGAACTAGAGGCATTTGGCCTGGAGAAGCATTTGGCCTGGGTAGGCATTTGGCCTGGAGAAGCATTTGGCCTGGTTAAGCATTCAGGCTTTCTAGCAGCAGTTCAGCTGAGGCCCATCCTGGATGAGGACTCAGAGGCCTCCAGTCTGAGGAAACAAGACCAGCTGAGAAGTTGGCCAGGTGAGATTAGATGTGGCTTATTCTGTCTCTCTGACCTTCCAGTGTTCGCCCCAATACCCGGCTCAGATTTGTTTTATTAATAAGACTGTTTAAGATTCATGCTACAAAGAGTCAAAGAGTACCTAACAAAACCCCCAGTACTAAATGTGAGAAACTCTTCTGACTTATTGGCTAGGGCTGTCCAAGAGATTCCTAAAACATACAGCCTATTGCTGTTGTCCTTTGTTGCCCCCTGGTGGTGGAAGGTAAGTCACTATTACTGAAGACATCATGCACTTCAGACACAGGGCCCAGAGACCCATGAGCTGGAACTGACCTGAATGCCACCTTCCTAAGTACTAGTTTTCATGGACCAGAAGGCACCTTGTAGGTTTCCAAAGAAGGGAGGCAACCAACAATCCTATCCAGCTAGGTTGCTCATGAACCACATCCATGACCAGCTTGGCGTGATAACCATATGGATGCAGTAGTGGCATGAATACCTGGTGGTAACCAACAACTCCCTAATTTGATTTAAGACCTTCTCAACAAGAGGGAAAACATTCCCGGTACTGGAAATCTAGCTAATTACTCAGCGCTAGTGAAGTCAATGTTATTGGGAGAGAATCCACAACCTAACTACAATCTATAAACATTTGTCCTTATAGCCATAGATAAGTATAGTCTGCATCCATCATCAAGGAAATTCTCTTTCCAACAGATGGAGACCACTATAGAAAACCACAACCAATCAAAATGCAGAGTTGTTGCACCCAGTCTCAATGGACATAATCTACAAAACACTCCCATACCTAAGGTTCAGGGAATGTTGTGGAAGAGAAAGAGTGTAAGAGCAGGAGTGGTAGTATTCCCCAAAGAAGATTACACCTATTGGTTGTCCAGTGCTAAATGGTCAGCCTTGAAAACATACATACAAGTAACATTGCATGGATGGAGCAGGCTTTATTTAGGAACATATATGTGTATACATATACATATGTGTAAACATATGCATACAAATGTGCATATGCACATGTAATAACAATTGGAAAAAGGAGCCATGTATTTGAAGGAGAGTGGAGAGGGGTATTTAGGAGGTTTTGGGGGGCAAAGGAAAGGGAGAAATGTTAATTTATAATATGTTTATTTTATAAATGTTAATTATAATATAAAAATAATCTGATTATCCTGAAACTAACCAGTATAGGAATGGGCATAAATGTTTTTAAATAGCTATGTGATGTTTTTACAGTTTCAGAAAATAAGTGGCTTCCATAATCCAGCTCATGGCAAGATTCCTTTTGACTGCACAATGTATTACCTCCTTTCCTTAATCCTAGATAAATAATCTGAAGTAGGAAATACTCCACACATATTCTGTCAATGTCTGTTTTTGTGAAATTGGCACATATTTCAAATTTTATTTTGAGCTACACCTAGGGAGAAAAACATCCTTAATACCATCTTTACTTATTTTTAATGCTTTTTCTTATTTTTTAATACTTCCCTTTCCTAGTTTTAAATATTTTCTTTTCTTATTTTTCATCTTTTCCTTTCTGATTTTTAAGAAAACTTCCTCCTTCTTCCAGACATTCTCCTCCTGATTCCCTTATTCTTTTCCTGTGTCTTCTCAAGTTCTCTCACTCAACTTTATCCCTTTCTTGTTTTTTTTCTCTTCTATCTCAGTTTTCCTTTATTTCATCATCTAATCTCTGGTGACAATGAGATGGTTTGTTTGTGAACTAGGATATAACTCGGTTTAATTACATGCAAGAATCCCTTTTGCTGGACATTTCAACTACAAAGAGGTTAGGAGAAGATTCCAAATCAAAAGTCAAGGCTCTTAAAACTATCAGCAAAAACAACAAAGCCCCGTGTCTGAACTACTTTTTCTTTTCTGTCCTTCATCTTTGCTCTGAGAAGGAATTTTTTAGGCTTGTTGTGGATTTTTACAAGAAGTAGGGGGCTTCTGTCTCTGTCCCTGCACTAAAAAGACTCTTCAAGGTCACCTTCACCTGTAGCCAAAATCACTTGTAACCTTGATTGTGTCAGATTTGATGGCCACCATTGCATCTGACTCTCACTTGATCTTCTTGGGTGTTGCTTTGTTGGCCTTTTGCCTTTCTTTTGGGTGCTGGCCACTTCTGCTCAATCACCTCAGCTGGTACCAATACTTTCTTTATTTAACATGCTTGGGTGCCCAATGTCAGCTCCTGGCCTATTCATTTATCCATGCAAATTCTCTCCCTGGATGAACATTTGTACCCTGAGCCCTTCTAAGTATAAATGACACATCTGGACTTGCCTCTATGCTACAGATTTGTGACAGAAATCATACAAGAGGCCTAGTCATACAGAAATCTCCACTTGACAGAGATTATCTGACATTTCATTTGTAATGGACTCACAAGTTGAACCACAACCAATTGGAACAGAACTCTATTTCCATTGCCACTCATCGTCCCCACAGGCTTTTCTCCCAGTGTCTAATTCTAAGTGGTTATCACTGGCCATCTACCTGATGCTCAACTACAGCCTACTCCCAGCTTGGTTCCAGCACCTTGGAAATTAGGTAGAAGTCTAGCTACTGTTTGCAACTCAGCTGCCTTGCTCTTGTCTATACCCCGACTTCCCCAGGCTGCAGGTCTCCAGTTGTTTCCAGAGGTTGTGTTCTTTCAGTACACTTGTCCTTGTAGGGGCGCTTTCTCTACACACAGTAACTAGGATAATTTTCATAAGTGCACATCATTCCCTTTGCTAACAACCTCTTCGAATGCCCTTACCCCAATCTTGGTATTCTCTGTATTTTGCTTCCTATGTGGCTGGACCTCTTGAAAGCTTAGACCTTTTTATGCTTGCTGGTTTCTCTCTCATAGGTAACATAAGAACAAACAATTAAGCCAAGTGTGGCAACACACACATTTAATCCCAGAACTTGGGAAGCAGAGGCAGATGGATCTCTGTAAGCATGAGGCCAGCCTGGGTCTATATCGTGAATTCCAGGACAGCCAGGGCTATAAAGAGAGACCTTGTCTCAAAAACCAAAACAAAACCAATAGTTAATTATGGATCTGAAAATTCTTCAAGCTATTTATTAGGTATAGGTGAGAGCTTCCTGTGAACCTCCTCACTTTTAATGTCTCAAAGATTAGAACTTAGGGATGGCATTCAGTTGCCCATGGTCTAACAGACACTACTGAAGAGAGCTTTTTCTTGGAGAGAAAAAGGCAAAACTGTGGGAGAATAAATAGGAGAGCAAAACACAAAGGGAGGTGGGTGGTTTCACAGTGAGGCACAAACTTCCTTATCTTGTAATTCATATTATTGTAAAATATCATAAACTGAGCTGTTAGAGAAAGAGGAGTAATGAAATGATATTAATTAGCTTCATATTAATTATGCTAAATACTCTTTCTGAAAAAGATCTAAAAATGGTTTAGAAAGAGCTAATGATGTTATATTACTGGGCAATGTGTCTATAATAAACATTAATTATATGGTATTAAACCAGTCCATAGAGCTTTTGAAATGTACAACATGTTAATGAAACAGCAGAAACCTAATTGCTACTCTTAGATTTTAGAATTGAAATAACTTAATGATAAGAAATATTTTAATGAGGAAAAACACACACAAAACATTTTGTGTAATATAGTGTTTCAGTGTAGGAAAAAAAAGTGAAAGTCACTAAAATCAAAAGAATTACTCAAACCTTATAACCTAGATAAAACTGTTAAATTTCTTCTTATTTCTAACATAGCTCATTGTGTGGGTTTCAGAGCCTTTTATAAGTCAGCCACTAGAGAGCAAACTTCTTCTTTTTATCAGGCTGTAGCTTTACTATTACTATTTTTTTTTAAAAAAAAAAAAAACCCTTACACCATATATATAGGTAGCCTCAGAATACCACATTATCTGACTGTAAAATCTGATCATATAGCTTCCAGGTGCCTGGGGGCAGTGGTGAGGGATGGAAGTGGGAATTTTAAGGCCATTTATATTAAAAACATAAGAAAGAACAAGTAAGATGTGGTTATGTTGAGCCTCCTTCCTGGGGTGAAAATGAAACCTGCTGCTAATGGAGCCTAAAGTCTTATATTTCATCCCATGTATGAAATATGACAGGCACTGTTGGCTCTGACAGGCATCTTGGGCCTTTTTCTAGTTTAAGTCTCCAGAGAGCTGGAGAAATGATGCTGTTTCCAGATAAAGTGTGCACAGATTACACTGTCGACTACCTCTGCCACATTCAATTCCAGAGGCTCTGGCCGGAAAAGAGAAAGCTGCTGCTTTAAGAGCATTTGCATCATTGGACTAACCTTCATGTGGATATTTCTTCCAAAGGTGAGTATGGTACCCCAAAACATTAATGTGTAACCTACCAAAGGACACCCAGGAACAGAAGAGAGAATGCAAGGGGTGCATAGAAGTCTTTGTTTAGGCTCCAGAGTCTTTCTAAGCCTGCTCTTTGCCAGAATTGAGAGATAATTAACTGAGTCAAAGCTTTGCTTTCCTGGTGGCTGTTTAACAGTTGGCCAGAGGGATGCTGGGTGGAAGAAAGTTATTGGAATCAGATTTTATCTCTGTTGTCTGGGCCTTGGGACATCAGAGTGTTAGTCGTCCACACTGAACAGCTATAGGACCATTACAAAATGTATCTAACAAAGGAGGTTACAAAATCTTCAAGGGAATGCTTCACCGAGGTTTATTGGCTGTTCTACTTAGGTTGATTTTATATGTTGAAAGACATAGGTGAAGCTGTCGATGTGTGAATCATTATTTGTCTTAGTAAATTCTCCCATTTTACAGGGTTTAGCCTAACAGTTCATACTCCAGGGCCTTCAGTGGAGAGCTTTCCCATGGGCCCTGTTCCCTAGTTCACCATCCATCAGCGTAGATGCATGCCCAGCAAGCCCCTAGTATGCCAGTGCCTCCCACTATGGACACATGCTGAAGCCTTCTCCAGTGCATGGTGATCCCAGAACTCTGTAGCAAACACTCATTAAGTGAGGTCTTGTGTTTACAGGGAGAAGCTGAAATTCCTCACCCACCATAGGAGAAGCAGACTGGGCATCATTCTCTAAAGTGCTGTTGGGAATAGGAAAGAGCAGAACTGGCAGCTTGTTAAAAGTTTTCGTTGCCAAGGTGACACCTGAATGGAGAGGTGGATACTTCCATGGAGAACTGGAAACATAACCAAGGATTAGGTGAGCCAGACCACCCCTAGACTAGATGGGGAACTTTGAGCAATTTATTCAACTTCTCAGTACCACAGAGTCATAAATAAGATGCAGGTAAACATCACCATTCTGTGTTCTCTTTCTGCAATTTAGACCTGACTGCATTTCCATGGGTCTGTGAGGAGTCAGCCAAATTCTTTACTGATACACCATGGAGTCCCCAAGGAAGGACCTGGAACTAAACCTGAGGGAGTCAGGCTGGCAGACAAGTCTGGCTCAACCTTGACACTCCATGGAATAAGAGAGTCAAGGCAAACAGCTGTTATATGGTATGTTTTCTGTTGGCCCAGTTTCCTGCAGGAGGGAGGATGAGAGAGAATTTCAGTAGAGACCTGAGAGAATTCTCTTTTACCTCCTATCACTAAGACTCGAGGACCATGGCAGAATCGCTTCCATAGCCTCTAACCCTAATGTAGCTTAGAATTGGGGTAAAAGCAAAGAGGTTTGAAGGATAGACAGCTCCAGAGCCCACATCCTCATTCCTATAAGGCTTCTGCTGGGGTCTGGGAGGGGCCCAAAGGGGAGTGATACCCAGCAAAAATAGTATCTCCCTTTATGTCCGATAGCATTGTTCCTGGGCACATTCCAGAGAGACCCTGGGAATGCTCAGAATGTTAGGTGGGTAGATGCTGTGCTGGGGAAGCAGAGGCTGACAGGGCCAGAGCTGCACATAACAGCTTATTATTTCTTCCTTTACCTGTTGAACCATCTTGCTGACCCCATAATTATATTTCAATTTTTAGTTAATACCTGTTCCTTATTTCCATTGTCATTACTATGTGGGTATTGTTCAATACCGACCTCAGTACTACAGTGTGGCTACATTTTCTTTCTTTTGTAGACCTTTTGGTTTTGGATGTTAAAGCTGGTTATTTTCACTTGATTCACTTTTTTTTTTGACATATCATAATTCTTATCCATTTGAAAAGCTTTAAAAATGGCTTTTTATATAAGTTTCACATGGTCAAATCTGTCATATAATTTGTCATTTCTATTTTATTCTGTAGAATTCCTTCTGACCCTTCTAACCTCCATTCCATTCCTAAGACAAGTGTCTCTAGATTTTTTTCTTAGTGATGGGCTATCATCAACTTTGTTTTGGGCACATTGTAATACAGCCAGCTTTCCATATCCACTGATTATGCACCTGCAGATACAACTAGCTATGAACCCTCAAACATTTTTTTAACTTGTGTCTATAGTGGCCAAACTCCTTTCTTGTCATTATTTCCTAAACAATATATCATAGCAATCATTTTTATGATGTTTATATTAAATCAAGTTTAATATATAATCTAGAGATTATTTGGGGGTCTTGTGTATTGATTATATGCAAATTAAGCAGTATTTTATGTAAGGGACTTGGATGTCTATGGTGATATTTTATTTGTGCTGAAATGTGATTTTATTTGTATGTTAATAAATAAAGTTGCCTGAAGATCAGAGGTCATAGCCATTAAGCAGAAGTCTGGCAGTGGTAGCACATGTCCTTAATCTGATCACATGGCAGGCAGAGTCTCTGTGTGTTCAAGGACACAGCCAGCATGGTGACACATGCCTTTAATTCCAGTACCAACCATAGAGACCTGGAGGTCTGTATAGACAGGCAGTGACGAGGAAGTCATTTTGTTGGGTTTAGAGCCAATGAGAAGGCAGAACAGAAAGGCAATAAAAAGACAGGACACAGGAAGAAGGTCTCTCTCTCTCTCAGGGGAAGGATGGCAGCGAGTGGTAAGATAAGGTGGTCTTAGGTCTTGGCTACTGCTCTGATCTCTGGGCTTTTAACTCTTTATTTGGCTCTGTGTTTCTTATTTAATAAGACCCTTTAGAATTTCATCTTCAGATATCTTTGGAAAGGAGTCATACAAACAACCTCCTACAAATACAGAAATGATTATATCTCTAATATTTGTATCATTTATTTGTTGATATTTCTTTTCTGTAAATAAAGTAGAATGTACATATTGAAACAAAAATATTAAAAGTCTAACAAAAAGATAAATAAAAAGAAAGTACCTTTTCCTTTCTGTGCCCTAGTTTTTAACCCTTCATTCTCCCAGGCTAGCTCATAGTGGCTGTCTGGGGACTTTGCTTTACTATCAACCCTGGAATTCCTCTTGTGTATTTCTTACAGTGGGCCTTATTTCCTACGTTTGTGTTCTCTTCTTAGTACCTGTACTAGCATCTTCTAGCAGCTTCCTAAGTAAAGGTGCAAGGGAGACACATTCCTCATGTGTCTGCCCAAAACGTCTTTACTGTCAGATCCAGCGACCACAGAGAACAATTACGTATGGTGTATTTCAAAGAGCTGGAATAAAAGATTTAGAAAATTTTACCATGAAGAAGTGATAAATGCTTGAGAAGAGAAATATGTTTAAATGTTATTCAATGGATGCATGTATTGAATATTACAGTGGTCCCTGTTTACATGCATGTGTTTTATATGTATATATTTTAAAAGGTTATTATTTATAAAAGAATGAGATAAGTCATAGTTTACGAGGAAATGTTTACGGAACTCGTATCTGGTAAAATACTTTTCCAAAATAGGAACTTCAAGCTTAAGAAAGCAAATAACCCAATTTAAAAATAGGCAAACTGTCAGAACAGAAGACAGCTTATGAAGGAAGACATGCAAACACCAGGTAAGTGCTTGACATTCATCATCATATTTCACAAAGAATAACAAATCACTGTACACATACAATAGCTTTTAAAGTCCAAATCACAGACACCACCAAATACCAGAAAGGAAATGAAGCAACAGGAATGTGCTTTGGGATAATGCTTTTTGTACACTGTGAAGATTTGTCACTCATATTGGTTTAATAAAACACTGATTGGCCAGTAGCCAGGCAGGAAGTATAGGTGGGGTGACCAAACTAGGAGAATTCTGGGAAGAGGAAAGGTGGAGTCAGGAGTCACCAGCCAGACACAGAAGAAGCAAGATGAGAATGATGCCCTGAGAAAAGATACTAAGCCACATGGCTAAACATAGATAAGAGTTATGGGTTAATTGAAGTGTCAGAGCTAGTTAGTAATAAGCCGGAGCAACAGGCCAAACCATTTGTAAATAGTATAAGCCTCTGTATGTTTATTTGGGACTGAGTGGCTGTGGGACCAGGCAGGACAGAAACTTCCGCCTACAGGAATGCTCATTTATTGCTGGTGGAACTGTCAAATGCACAGAAGATGAGCATGTAGTTTCCTATAAAATTAAACATAGTCTTAGCACATAACCCAGCAATCCAAATGGGTTCAAAGTTGAAGTCTGTACAAAATCTTCATATGAATGTTTACAGCAGCTTGATTTATAATTGCCCAAACTTGGAAGCAACTGTCTTCTAATAGGTGGATAGATGAATATACCATGGAACACTCATACAATTGAATATATTAGCAAAATAAAGAGGTGAAAAGATGAGAACAGAAATGCATATTCCCAGTGAACAAAGTTAGTTAGAAAAAAGTTGTATTATTCTCACTACATAATATTCTGGGAAAGGTAAAATTGTATAGACAGTCAAAAGATTGGTGGTTATGAGGAGTTTAGGGAGGAGAAAGGTGAAGGAGGAAATTCAGACAGTAAAACTATCCCAATCAATATTGTGATATACATACATATATCTATCTATATCTATATATTTGCCAAATGATATGTACATATCACTAAAGATTTGCCTAAACCCACAGACGAGCACATCTTTTAGTGCATCTAATGTTGATGACAAAATTCTTCATTCATTTATGGATTATAACATATATATCACTTACATCACATTAATATAAAATAGTAAGAGTTTATGGTTGGGGGATGGGAAAGAAAACAGAAAAAGAGCTATGGCACTCTCTAATTTCTGTCCAGCTTTTCCATAAACTCAAAAACCACATTAGAAGAGGACGTGAGGTTGGGAGAGGGATGTGGAGGAAGATCTAGAAGGAAATTCTCAAATAATACTATATTATCATAAAAGCAAAGTTCTTTAATTTCTCTCCTTTAATATTTATCTGGGGCTGTGAATTAGTGAACGCTTTCTGAACATCAGTTCCTTTACTTTGTTACTACTGTTGTTAGACTTCTTGCTTATGTGTGCAACTTGTTTTCCAATTCTCCAGTTGGGTTTCTCACAATGTCTTCGGCATTTTCTTCAGCTTTTGATATTGCTCAGTTTCCTATGTGCCTCACACCTGTACTAGGTGTTTATGTGGTACTTATGTTGGAAGCTTTCCTCACATTTCTGGCAATACTTGTCTGTCTGTTTGTAGTTAAGAACAGAAATGAAAAGGCTCCTCGGAAGCTCTGTGTGCATTTGTGGGGCTAGCTGATGTGAACAGCTGATGAGCACAGCAGAGCTTGTTGGAGATCCTTATGTACATGGCGTTCAGAGAAGGATGCTCTCTTCCCCAATGGACAGTGCTCTGGAGCTTGCCGTGGAAATGCTCCAGTCTCTAGGATGCAGATTTTACTTGCCCCCTCTGTGGTCAGCATGGAGCTGCCTCTCTTTCTTCCTTTTTGCTTTGTTTTTTTTTTATGTTTGGAGACTTGTGGTGAAGTTTCTCTAGATATTACAGGATAATGGAGGGGTAGCTGTTTCACCATGCAGAGTAGGAGTGAGAACTTGATTTAGGAATAGCTTGTCTCTTCTTTAAACATATGTTTCAATGACTCCGTCTTCATCTTCCTGTTCACACCTGGTGTCCTAGGCATCTTGGTTATCCACTTTCTGAGCTTCTTTTAAAGTTCTGTGAACAGGTCAGTACTTAACTAATATCAGTTGCTATTACTATCACAGGGGTCTGTTGCCACAAACAGCAGTTATTTTGGTTTGGTCATGTGTTTTGATTTTTCTGTTAAGTCACTTGTCATGCCCCTGTCTGTTTTCAATCTTCCTATAATGAGAATGACAGTTGTTGAGGTAGGTAGAACAATGTGCACCCTGCTCCCAAGATAGCCATGTGGTATTACTGGAATATGTGAATGTTGCCTCATTTGGGAAAGCAGTCTTTGCAGGTGTGATCAGATGAGGCTTTTGAGGTTAGAAGACTGTCCCGATAATTTGGGTGGCTCTAAATGGCCCTCTTATAGAAGAGACACAGAGAAGAGAAGGCAAGGTGGTCATGGAGGCAGAAATGAGAGTGATGTGCTCTCAAAGGAGTTGCTGAAGGGACATGGTGCTGGGAGGAACAAAGAAGGGGTTCTCCCCTAGGGTATTCAGGGAGCAGGGCCTACCCACTCCATAACTTTGGACTTCTGGCCTCCACAGTTGTGAAAGAATATGTTCCTGTTGCAAGTTACCTTGCTAGAAAGTACTATGGAATTAACACAAATAATCTTCTAGTTTTACAAAAGACAGGATTTATGTTTCAGATTTTTATTCTTTTGGTTTGTATGAGCAAGGGGCCCTTATTATCTATGTCGAATCTGGAAGTGATTCAACATGATTTAATATTTCTCCATTTTTGGAAAATTGGTTTCCTTTAGTTAGTTCCCATTATGATGAGTCACAGTGGACATTCCAGTGATGCAAATCTCAAAAATGTTTACTATAGGCTGGGTAGACAGCTCAACCAGTAAAGTGCTTGCACATACAATTTTAGTGCAAGTTCCCTGTAGATGTAACCAACCATCTTATTACACAAGAAACACAGAGCCAATGTAAAGATAAAAGCCCAAGAGGTCAGAGCTAAGAGCCTTACCCTTCCTTCTTCAGCGATCCTCTTCAGCCAAGAGAACTACTTCCTGTGTTTTTGTCTTTAGAAAGACTTTCTGTTCTGCCTTCTCATTGGTTGTAAACCCAACCACATGACCGCCTCGTCACTGCCTGTCTGTACAGACCTCCAGGTGTTCCATGGTTGGTATTGAGATTAAAGGCGTGTGTCTCCAATGCTGGCTGTATCCTTGACCACACAGAGATCTACCTAGCTCTGCCGACCAAGTGCTGGAATTAAAGGTGTGCACCACAAACGCCGCCCAGCTCCGCTATGGCTTGCTATTAGCTCTGACCCCCAGGCAACTTTATTAACATACAAATAAAATCACATTTCAGTACAAATAAAGTATCACCATAGTTCCCAGCACCCATGGAAAAGCCAGGTGCAGAATTATATTCCTGCAATAGGTGATGGGGAGACAGAGACAGGAGGATCATTGGCATTTGCTGGCCAGCCCAACATAACCCAACTAGGGAGTTTCAAGTTCAGTGAGAAATCCTGTGTGCTGGCTATTTTTATGTCAACTTGACACAAGCTAGAGTTATCTGAAAGGAGGGAACCTCAATTGAGAAAAATGTCTCTATAAGATCTAGCTGTAGTGCATTTTCTTAATTAGTGATTGATGGGGGAAGGCCCAACCCATTGTTGTAGTGTGGTCCAGTGTAGCAGGACTTTCTTTGGACTGCCAGCTCCCAAATAATGACACAGACACTTCTTGTTAATTATGAAAGCTTGGCTTTGAAATAGTACTACTCCCTGGTGACTAAGCATTCAAATATATGAGCCTGTGGAGAACATTTTTATTCAAACCGTCAAAATTGCCTTTATTATTTTGAGGTATTGTACTGGTTAGTTTTGTGTCAATTTGACACAAACTAGAGAAATTTTGAAAGAGGGAACCTCAATTAAGAAAATACACTCACTAGATTGGCTTGTGCTGCACTATTTTGATTGATGATTGATATGGTAGGGACGAGCTCAATGTGGGTGATGCCCTCTGGGCTGGTGTTCTTGGATGCTATGAGAAATTACACTGGGAAAGGCATAAAGAGTAAGCCAGCAAGTAGCATTCCTTCATAGTTCCTCCTTGGGTTTTTCCCTAACCTCCCTGGATGATGGTCTACAAACTATAAGTTGAAATAAACTCTGTCCTCTTCAAGTTGCTTTTTGGTCATGGTATTTTATCACAGCAATAGAAGCCCTAACTAAGACAGATATGTTCCTTCAAGTCCTACTCTCTATAAGACTTTTATAATGATATAACTTTTGATTTTGTCAAAGGCTTTTTCTATATTTATTGAGATGATTATGTGATTTTTGTCTTCATGTACATTTATGTCATTTATTATACATTTGTTATATTTATTTATGTATGTTGAACTACCCCTGCATTTTCAGGACAAAGCCAAGTTGATGGTGATCTTCTTGATATGTGCCTATATTTGGTTTGCTACTGTTTATTTTATTGATAATTTTCACATTTATGTTCATAAGGGATATTAAGCTACAGTTTTTCTTTCTTCCATCTTTCTTTCTTTCAATTTCTTTTTATTTTTCTGTCTTTTTTGTGCCTTTACCTGGTTTTGGTGTTAGAGTAATACTGACTTCTTAAAATGAGTTTGGGAATGATTCTTTTGTTTCTATATTTTGAATAGTTTAAGAAATATTTGTTATAAATCTTTGAAAGTATGGTAGAGCTCTGTGGTGAATACATCTGGGTCTAGACTTTTTATTACTGTTTAAATCTCCTCAGGTGTTATGGATCTGTTTATATTGTGGATTTAACTTTGGTAGTTTGGATGAATAAAGGAATGTATCTCTTCTAGATTTTCTTACTTAATGGAGAACATGTTTTTAAAGTATTCCTTTGTAATATTCTGAATTTTGTGTGTGTTGTAATTTCCTTGTTCATTCCTGATTCTGTTAATTTGAGCCATGCTTTTATTTCTTTTGGTTAGTTGGTCCAAAGGTCTATGGAGCTTGTTTATCTTCTTAAGAACCAGATTCATCGATTCTCTGTATCATTTTCCTTGTTTCTATGTCATTAATTTCTACTCTGAGTTTTTATTATTTCTTGCCATTGTGGTGGTATGAATAAGAATGGCCCCTATAGGCACATATGTTTGTATGCTTAGGCACCAGGGAGTGGCACTATTGGAAAGAATTAGAAGAATTAAAAGGTGTGGTCTTGTTGGAGGAAGTGTGTCACTGGGAGTGGATTTTGAGGTTTCAAAAGCCCGTGTCAAGCTCAGAGTCTCTCTTTCTGCCTATGGATTATGATGTAGCTCTCAGATACTGCTCTAAAACCTGCCTGCATGCTGCCATGCTCCCTCCTTGTCATGATGATAATGGACTTCTGAAACTGTAAGCCAGATGCCAATTAAACACTTTCTCTTACAGTTGTTGCCTTGGTCATGGTGTCTCTTCCCAGCAACAGAACAGTGACTAAGACAGCTATCTACTGCATTTGGGTTTGGTTTATTTTTGTTTTTACCAACTTTTGTGTTGCATAATTAAGTCATTTGCTTGTGTTCTTTCTAATTTTTAAAATGTAGGCAATTAGGGCTACAAACTTCCCTCTTAGAAGTTTAAATTATGTATCTATCTTTTATTTTTATGAGTATATATGTGATTCTTTGAGCTTATGTGCCCCACATGTATGCAGTATCCTATGGAGCAGAATAGGATCATCTGGAACTGGAGTTACAGACAGTTGTGAGCTGCCATACAGATGCTGAGAATTGAACCTGGACCTCTGGAAGATCAGGGGATGCTCTTAACCCCTGATCTATCTCTCCAGCCCCTAGAACTGCTTTTAATGTGTGTCTAAAGTTTTACTGTATTATGTTTTAACTTTTATTTAGTTTCAGGCGTATTTTTTTATTTCATTCTTGATTTCTCCTTTGCTATACTCATCATTAAGTAATGAGTTGCTTAATTTCCATTGGTTTATGCACTATGTAAAGATTTTCTGTCAATTTTATATTTTATTTCATAATCCTCACATGGAATTATTTAAAATTTTTTGATTTTGCTATGGTTTGTTTTGTGTCTCAGGATGTGACCTATTTTAGAGAAGCAGCCATGGGCTACTACATAGAATGTATATTCTTTGTTGTTTGTGTGGACTATTCTGTAGGTATCTGTTAGTTCCATTTTATGTAAGATGACATTTCATTCTGAAGTTTCTCTTTAGTGTTTGTCCAGATGACCCATCTATTGGAGAAAATAGGGTGTTGAAATCATTTACTGTTATTGAATTGATTATTTGTCTGTGTCTTTAAATCTAACAGTACATTTTATGAAATTTAGTGCACCAGAGTTTGGTGCATATATGTTTAGTATTGTAAGTTTTCTTAATTACTTGATCCCTTGATTATAATGAAGTGCCCTTCTTTATCACTTCTAATTAGTTTTAGTTTGAAGTATATTTTTGTCAGATATTAGGATGGCGATGTCTGTCTTCTGATACCATTTGTTTGGAATACTTTTTGTCATTCTTTCACTTTAAGGGGTAACCTATCTTTAAAGCTAATATGAGTTTCTTTTAGAAAGCAGAAAAATAGATTTTGTTTTTCAATCCATACAACTATGCTATGTCTTTTGATAGGAAAGTTGAGGCCATTTATATTTAAAGTTATTATTGAGAGTTTTGTGGTGATTACAGTCTTTTGTTATTCTTACTTGTGGTTTGTTTCCCTTGTTAAATTATATATTCATTTGTTTTCTTTTTACAGACTATTGGCTGTGCTTATTATTCTCTTCAGTTTGCTTATAATATCATCTTTAGGTTGTTTTGGTCAACATGAATTTTTTTAGGCTATTTGTATTATAGGAAGATTTTCTTTCTCCTTCCACTACAGCAGATAGTTTTGCTAGGTACAAAAATCTAGGTTGGAAGTTGTGGTCTTTTGGAACTTTGAGTGAAACTCCAGGCTCTTCTGTGTTTCAAATTTTTCATTGAGAAATCAGGTGTTACTATGATAGGTTCTCCTTTATATGTGACTTGTGTTTTTGCTTTTGAAGCTTTCAGTATTTTTTCTTTGTTCTGTATATTTACAAGTTTTAGCTATGATATGCCACAGGGACTTTGGTCTTGTCTAATTAGGGTTCTGTGTGTTTCTGTATGGATATGTCTTTCCTAGTTTGGAGAAGTTTTCTACTTAGAACTTGTTGAAAATCTGATTTATGCCATTGTGCTCTGCCATTGACTTGGGGTTCTTCTCTCTCATCTATGACTATAATTTGAAGATTTTGTCTGTTGATGGCATTCCACATTTCTTGCATGTTCCCTCTCTGTGCTTAAAAAGTCGATTCTTTGCTTGTGTTGTCCAATATCTCTACTTTATCTTCAGGTCCTGATAGCGTATCTTCTACCTGATCTGTTTTACTTGCAAGGCTTTCTGTTGAGGTTTTTAGTTGGGTTATTGAGTTTTTCAATTCCATCTTCATTTCAACTTAAGTTCTACTTAATATATCTATCTCTTCACTGAATTCTGATTTTAAATCCTGAGTAGTCTTCATCATTTCATTCACCCATGCATTTATACTTTCTTGAGTATCACTCAGGTGTTTATTTTTTATCATCTTTAAGTTTAATGAAGTGTTTATTTGTGTCTTCTTTAACTTCCTTGAATTTTTTGATAAGGCTTATTATTGTTCTGTTATATTCTGTGTCTTCAGGTTCATCTAGATAATTCTCATTAGAGAACATTTCTATAGGACTAGTGAGTTTGATGGGAGACATGCTGTCTTGGACATTCATATTATTTGTGTTTTTGTGATGTGACATGGACATATCACATGTTGTGTTTCTGATGTGAGAGTCTGGCCTGCCTTAGACTGTAGCAGTGCAGGAGCTGAATGACAAGAGCTAGCCCAGGTAAAGCTGGTGCATGAGCTAGGTATGAAGATGTCAGAGATTGGAGGGAAAGGTGGGAGAGGAGAGGGGTGATTCATTAGGCAAAGGTTCTTTGTAAACAAAACAGGTTCAAGATCCAAGGGTATGGAGCTAGGGCTCTGGGAGATGGCATCAGGCAGAAGGAGGAGTGGGAGAAGGAAGAAGTGATGTACACTGCAAAGACAGCTTGTGAATAAAGCAGGTTTGCCTCCTGAGTCCAGAGCTAGGCCTGTGAGTGTATAGATGACGGCAGGCAGAGGGAACATGGGACAGGGAAGAAGGGACATACCCGGCAAAGGCAGATCACAAACCGGCTATGCGTATTTTTGCCATATTATCTCAAAGATTTTGAAAGTTTGCTGTTTGTCATTATGATTTTATAATAATATGGACTATATAGAAGTTTAATATTCTAAGTGATATTTTATATTTACTTAGTTACTGTTGTGTGGGGACATGTGTATGCCACAGTGTACTTGTGAAGTCAAAAGACAGCCCATAGGAGTTAGTTCTCTCTTTCTACTGTGTGGGTTCCAGGGACTGAACGCAGAGCTTCAGGCTTGGTGCCAATCACCTTCACCTGCTGAGCCATCTTGCCAAATGGAAGTTTAGTATTTTCAATAGTCAAATTTTATTGGTATTTCTCTGTATTATTTCTTTTTTATTTTAAATGTCTAAAGTTATTCTCTAAACAGGGACAGATATTTTTGTAATGTAAATGTTTTTATTTATCTCTGGAGTTTTAGTATTTGATAAATATAAAGTTCTTATGAAATATTAAGTGTGTAATTTTAGTGTGTTATACATAGTGGTACTCTGCTTCTCTCCCATTATAGTCAGTAATTGTCCTAAAGTACTTACTGAACATTTATTCCTTTCTTTAGCAATCTGTGTAATGGTCCATGTTTCAGTTCACTCTACATTTTACAACTCGATAATTGATCTTAAAAATTCTTATTAATTATGTTACTTCCCAACTAAAATAACTTGTAAAAAGTATGAAAGAAACACTTTATGTTTATGATGTGTTTGATTAGCCCTACCTGCCAGTTCAGCCCTGTAACTACCCTGTGGCTCATCTACGTGGATTTGACAAATTGATTATAGAGTTCTATAAACTCAAATTTGCACATTTACATAAAAATTCCATTCCTAAAATGTCCTTTTTTTTCTCTTTGTATTTAAATATATCCATGTCTTATGTGGCTAGAAAACCAGATTAAATGTACCTACCACCCATTATTTAGTTTCCATTCAAAGTGGTTTTGGCTGTGGAAACAGATGATGGCAGGCACTCACTGTGAAAACTGAAGGTTTCACATTTGGTGTAGAAATCAAGCCAGGCTTCAAAGCTGACCCCAAAATGTCTTGAGCGAATAGGGAAAGGAGACCAGCTCAGCTTTCATTACGATTAGGGAGTGTGGTTGGTTTCAGGGTACCCACATGGGATGGAACTGACATGGCTAGAACTTGTTGACAGCAGCAAAGGAGAGAGTACGTATGCTTTTTACTGACTTTCCCATGTGTGGGCAGAAGTAGTATGGAATATGTGAGGTCTGAATGAGAATAGCCCTCATAGGCTCATTGTTTAAATATAGGACTCCAGTTGGCAGAAGTGATTGTGAAGGGTTAGGGGGTGTGGCTTTGTTGGAGGAGGTGTGTCACTGGGGTGGGCTTGAGGTTTCCAAAGACTCACCCCATTCCTATTGTGCTCTCTCGGCCTCCTGCTTGTGGATCAAGATGTGAGCTCCCGGCTGTTCCCGCTGCCATGCCATCACAGACTCTACCCCTCTAAAACCTTAAGCCCAATTAACTGCTTTCTTTTACAGGTTGCCTTGGTTATGGTGTCTCTTTACAGCAGTAGAAAGGTAACAAACACAGAAGTTGCTACCAGGAAGTGGGCCTTTGCTGAGAATCTGACCATGTTGCTATTTGGAAGAATATGGAGGTCTTTAGAATTTTGTGTTAGGGTCCTCAAGAAGTCCCATAAAAGACCACCGACATGATGCAATCAGCAAGAGTGTTTCCTATCTCGAGAGTAAAGACACCAGCATGCTGGGGCTGCACATCCAACACAAAGGCAAAAATGGCGAACCCCAAGAAGAGCTCACAGGCTCTTCTATCCACATTGTTTTTTCCATTCTCAGGCAAGTCTGGACAAGTCCCAGGCTTTGTCCTTATTTGGTTATTACCTGTAGGGAGGAATGGGGGGCTGACTGAGGCCTTGTTCTTAACTGAGTTATTAGGAGCCTGTCATGGTATTTGCCTGGCCTTCTCACTTTGGGCTAAAGTAGTTGAATGCTGTAAGAAGAGCTTAATTGGCTGTCCTAGTAGGAAATTGGAAGACAGTAGTTCTGAGAGTAACATGGACTGTGGAATACCAGCTCAAGATGTTTCAGAGAGGCACAACCTTAGTAATTAGGCTAGAGACCATTATTTGGCCAAGGTCTTTGTTCTGAGAATTTTCTGAAGGCTAAATTGAAAATTAATGAACTAATTTCTTTGACAGAGGAGATTTTTAAGACAGTCTAATATTGACTATGTTGTGTGGTTATTAGTGATCATTCTTTTGCAGATCAACTGTGACAAAAAGAAATAAAAAAAGGTACACTTCAAAGAGAAAAATAGCACCACGAAATTTGAGGTTGCAGCCAAGGCTTGTGCTGATAGAGCTAAGGAGAGAAAGGAGAGGCCTGATCCAAATTGGAATAAAAGGAGGGGAGCTCTAAGGGCAAGACCCCACCCATCTAAGCCTATAAACTTGTAACAGGAAAATACCAAAGGATTGTCTGCGCCTCAAAAGCAATAACAAATGGCAGCTGCTGTGATTGTGATTCAAGGGGTCAGGCTCCACCCAAGCAGGCAGCTGAACTTGGCATGTTGTCTATGTGGTTCTGGCTTTGAGGTCATGAAGGTACCTGAATAAAGGGCTGTGAATTCTTCCTTCATGATTAAGGAGAGTCACTGAGGCCAGGCATGTGGCAGGGGATTTCCTGCATGAAGGCCCTGAGAGGCCATTGTGTACAGCTATAAAAGTGAAGCCTGGATTGCATTGGAGACCTCATTTTAGAGGTACCACAGCTGTGGGATATCTGCAAAGGGAAGCTACACACAGGGAATGGAATTAACCTGAAAGAGAGATGTTGTGTGTAGCAAAGCTGGGAGGGCAGAGCCATCTACATCTTTTGATGCTACAGGATTTGGAGTTTGCCCTGCTGGGTTTCATTCTTGGCTTTTGTCCAGTATATCTTTACTATGCCCCAGTTCCTCCCATTTGAAATGGTAATGTATATTCTGTGCCATTGTATGTTGGAAGAATGTGATTTGATTTTTGGTTTTGCAGGGTGTGATGGCTATTCTTGCTTGTCGACTTGACTACATCTGGAATGTGTTGCTACATGACCACACATGCACAGTCCAGTAGCCAAGAGGCTTAGTCATCCCTTATGTCCTATGTAATCCATGTGCTGCGTGGTCGCATAATTTGTGTGCAGTGTGATCATGCAATCTATGTGCATGCGTGGTGTAGCTATGTGAGCTCATGTGCGCGTGTGTGAAGGAATCCATAAAAAGCGGGTCATAGGCTCCTCCCCCCATCTTCTTCCCCCTTTTCTGTCTTCTTGTCTTGCTGCACATGTCTCTCAAACAGGCCTGAGCACACCTTCTCCTGTCCCCCTCTTCTCCTAATAAACTCTCATGGTGGGTTTTGTTGTGCCTCGTGGCTTTTCTTGCAGGGTAGACAGTGCTGCACAAAATCAACAGAATGAAGTACAATTGAGGAAGGGTGGACACATCTGTGGGAGTTTTTTTTGGGGGGGGGCTTGGTTTGAAGTGGGTAGTCCTGACCCTTTGAAGTAGGAAGACACATACTTTTGATCTGGCCACACCTCCTGCTGGAAAGCCGGTATAATGACACAGAGAAAGGAAGCTTTTGCTCTTTGCCTGCTTGCCCTTGCCTTACTGGCAAGTTCCTTCCTTCACTGGCATTGGAGCCTACTTCTTTGGGATTTTAGCTTATACTAAAGACCAGCTTTCTAGACTGAGCAACCACTGGATTCTTGGACTTTCTGTTCACAGCCAGCCATTGTTGGATTAGCTGGACTGCAGTCTGTAGTCATTCCAGTAACTCCTCTCTCTATATATCTATATATACAGAGGTTCATTCTTTCAGTTCTAAACCAGTGGTTCTCAATCTTCCTAATGCTGCGACCCTTTAATACAGTTCTTCATGTTGTGGTGACCCCCCAACCATAAAATTATTTTTTTTGCTGCTTCATAACTGTAATTTTGCTACTGTTATGAATTGTAGTGTAAATAATATGCAGATTGTCTTAGACAACCTCTGTGACAGGGTCATTTGACCCCAAAGGGGTCACAACCGACAGATTGATAACTATTGCTCTAGACTCTAGTGGTTTTCAACCTTTGGGTGACCCTTTGGGGGTATCAAATGATTCTTTCACAGGGGTGTCATATCAGATATCCTGCATATCAGATACTTGTTGGTTTAGTTTTGTGAGCTCTTGCATATGCACGCATAGGTTCTTAGAAGCACTGTGATAGTTGAACTAAGAGTCCCTATATACTTCCTGTGTTCAGACTTGCCTGTCCTCTGGGACCTTTTGACTTCTCTCCCAGGCTTCAACACCCTGAAGCAGCAGCTTATTGTATTGTTTTTTCTAAAGACAGTCCTCTCTAGGTAGTAGGGTCTTGGTAAGGGTGTTGTTGATAATAGAAGGATTACACTTTGTTTTGTGGTAAGAGATTCTTAGTAATGAACCAAGATGTTAAGTATATTTTTCATAAAGATCAAATAGAAGGACTTCCATTAAACTAAAAGAACTCAAAAAATTAAAAAAAAAATACAGCCTATGGTGAAATTTGTAAAATTTAAGTAATTTTAGGTCACCTGGCCTGACTTTTGGCCTAGGTAGAGAGGCATAATGCTTTAAACATATAGATGCTGAGAAAGTGCCTGGTGATATAAAGTTTATGGGCTAACTGCCAGAATCAGAAGTTACTATGGTTAATGCCAAGCAATGTTTTTAAAAATAAACCTTTTAAAGGTAGCAAGTTGAAGCGAGAAAACAAGCAGGCTTTTGCTGAGGCATCAGTTGAAACACTAAATAACTCCTTTGGACCTTCCAACCAGTGATTCTGAGGCACTGAGCGGGTCAGTCCCGCTCATTTGCAGCAGATGGGCTCCAAAACCACTGTTCTGCAGAGTCGACGCTGCTGGTCCTGACATTCTGACTTTAGTCTAAGACTGAAAATGGTTTTTACAAACTAGGAAAGGAAGACGGAGAACACTCGTCTCACTTCCTGAAGTCCCAATGACAAATTGTTTTTGAATATCTCTGTGTACTCGATTCCAGCAGAAAGTAACTGTGGGGCAGTTTGTTCACTGTGGAAAGAAGGGAAGGGCCACACAACTGGGTTTCCAGATAAAAGTCCAGTTCATCGCAGAACACTTCTCACAGAGTGAAGAAAGCAGCGAAGAACTCACAGACTTTAGCTTCTGAACACATCTTCTTTCCCTGGGATGGATTGTGGGAACCACCGCTGTCCATTCAGCCCCAGAGGAACACCAGGAGTTCTGGGCCTCGAGACCTCCTGCCTGTCACCTGAAGTCTAGCCGCCATGGTCTTGTCAACAGCCGGGCAGTTTGCTTGTTTTTCAGGATAACAAGGAAAAGCCTGGGTGAGACAGTGAAGAAAACAGAGCCTTAGCAGCAACTGGCAGTCAGCCAACACGGAGTCCCGTTCTCCAGAGAACTGAAGCCACAGGCCTAGGGATTTGGAACAGTGGCATCGGTCCTGCAAGAGCAGAGCTGGCTTACAGCATCATCTTCTGTCTTCTGTGACAGTGCCGTGCAACATTGTTTAAAGTGGCTAACAGTCACTGCATTCACCTTTATGTGACAGATTTATCTGCATCGACCAGACTTCCAACTGTGAATTATTTCTCACTGTGTCTAAAATGATAAGACCAGTTATTTTTTTTTGTGTGTTTGACCTTTGTGGGGAGGTAGGTGGCTATTCCTTTGATCCTTTGGTTTCATTTTCTTTGATTCCCAGGCATTTACAGTCATCCGAATTGGGTTTGATAAGCATAATTCAGATTCCCCACATCTATTCTCTAATACATTTCTTCTGCAATCTAGTCCCACTTGGCCATAGTAAGCTCCTCTTGTTCATCCAGTTTGTCATTCAAATGGATAGTGAAGAGATGCACAGATCACTGGCGATGATGGAAAAATGGGGCTACAGCCTGAAGCTCAGAAGCCTACTCAGGACAACAGGCAGAGTAAGGCAGTTTTTAAAGAAGGAGGACAATAGGAAAGAAAAAAAGACCTAAATAAACTAAAATAAAGGAAGGCTTTATTTGCAAAGCATGCAAACAAATCTCATGGCTGTCCAAGGGTAGGGGCTGTAGAGCAAGGTAACTCTTTCCAGAGCATGTGACTTTTTCTTTTTTTTTTAATTTTTTGAAACAGGGTTTCTCTGTAGCTTTGGAGCCTGACCTGGAGCTTGCTTTGTAGACCAGGCTAGCCTTGAAATCACAGAGATCTGCCTGTCTCTGCCTCCCGGATGCTGGGATTAAAGGTGTGTGCCACCATTGCCCCACCACTGCCCGGCGTGACTTTTTTAAATTCATGTTGTTTCTAGAGTTTTATCATTTTCACTTGAGACCTGATTTTCAATTAAAAAAATTCTCTGTGGGAATTTGTCAAAATCTAGTTTGAAGCCAGAACAATGATCATGAAACACTCGAGGAATTTTTTGGGGTCACATTTGGGCCCCCGAGTGTTCTATGCAATGTCTCTATCCCAGTCACATCTCTAGCATATGTGTTATATCCAGTGTTGGGCATCCAGCAGACCTCACGGGGGGCATTTGGACTGCAGGCCCTGTGAGGATCTACAGAGAGAGGAGTTCTTGCGGCCACCTTCTATAGAACTAGGGCCAGTTCTCAGTCAGTTGTACTGTGGAGGCAGAACCCTTTGGAGTCTCAACATTGTGTGAGTGGGGACCTCATTTGCATTTCCCATCTTAAGTGGGCCCTGTAGCTCTGAGAGGTCCTCTACAACAGAAGTTTATAGCCTACCGGAGTGGCCGATACTTTAGGGTGAAAGCCACCTCAGCAGTGTACTTTCAGCCAGGGTCCCTGCTCTGGTCATGTTTGGGGGACATACAGAAATGAATTTTACTTATACTCGTTTTTTGAGTCATTTGAGAGTTAAGGAGCACCATTTAAGTAGACATTTTGGTTGTCTCAGTCAGGGGGCTTCTCAGAATATGAGCACTGGAACATGCAAGGGAAATTCTAGTGTTTGTGAGAAAACTCCAAGAAAATAAGACAAATCTTGTGACCTCAGTGGTGTTGTTTGTTTTGCTCTTTTTCTCTTTGGGGGGCCCACCACCCAGCTCTCAAATAAATCACACATGGAGGTTTATTCTTAATTATATATGTCTGGCCTTAGTTTGGTTTGTTTCTTGCTAGTTTTCCTTAACTTAAATTATCCCATCTACCTTTTGCCTCTGGGCTTTTCCCATTCTCTTACTTCTGTAAATCTTACTCTTACTCTCTGGCTTGCTAAGTAGCTGGGTGGCTGGCCCCTGGAGTCCTTCTCCTTCTCTGGCTACTTCTTTCTCCCTTCTTCCAGATTTCTCCTTCTATTAATCCTCTCTACCTGCCAGCCCTGCCTAACCTTTGTCCTGCCTCATCATTGGCCGTTCACCTTTTTATTAGACCATCAGGTATTTTAGACAGGCAAAGTAACACAGCTTCACAGAATTAAACAAATGCAACATAAACAAAAGTAACACACCTTAAAAGAATATTCTACAACATCTCATTTTCTTCAAAACAGCAGAATTGTTCTTGGAATGTATTTTTATGCTCCTCCCAGGTGTAGGGGACAGGAGTTTACTTAGGATTATTCATGACAACTGGCTATTGTTATTTGTTTATATGCCTCTGTGGAAAAACATGTTTCCTTGTGATTGCACACTTTACTCATGTGATTCTTCTTAACTTTCAGAGTATAAACCATCTGGTGCTCTGAATAAAGTTGGCTGTTGCATAAGACTTTAGTCTGTCTCATTGACCAGGCCCCATGGCCAGTTAAAGTGGCAATCAATGAATCTCACCATGGTTCAACTTTGTGAACGACATAGTGCTTCTTTCTTGATTCTGGCAGCTTAACCGTGTTCAGAGTTTATACTTTGGATTCTAGCTTACCGAGGCTTCTCCTGACTAAGGACTCTCAGAGCCTACCTCAGTCTCCACCCTTACTGCTATTTGTCTTTGCCGTTTAATTGTTAGAAGAAAGAGGAATATGACACTCATTTCGGACAGTGTGGGTTCATAGGTCACTGCTGCTTCCATAGGGCCTGCCCTGGGTTCATTCATGAGGTATGTGTGTGCGTGCATAAGTGTGTGTGCCTGTGTGTTAGGATGGCCTTTTACCAATATAGCAGGACTGTGGCTAGACGATTCTCAAAAGAGAGTGTGTGGGTAGGAATCATACCATGAGTGTTTCTAATAGAAACAGTAAACAATAAAGAACAATACTCAGCCTTTCTCCTACCTTACAAACAAGCTAGTCAATGCACATGGTTGGAGACATTTTCTGTCATACATTCCCTAAAGTGCGATGGATGTTTACTGAGAGGTGATAACAGAATAACTGAAGGAGAATCTGGTACCAAGACTTAGTATCAATGGTCATGGCTCTTAAGTCATTCAACTCTTTTTATGCCTTCTTATCAATCATGAAATTATTGTGGCTACTATATGAAATCAAAATAGATTTCTTAAAACCGTGTAAGTTGTATGAGCAATTTTCATTTAAAAAGTCACTGAAATATAAACAAATGTTCAGGAATTTATTTAAACGCATATTTGCATTGTCATACTGACACTGTGAGATTAAAGTGGGCTCAGTGTTGCCCTGTCCTTTCCCTCCAGCTGCTTGTAGCTAATTTCTTCAAATTATTGTCTATAGGCTGTTGGTGCACTTTTCTGTCCCACCAGCTAGCTCCCAAGTAACTACACAGAGACTTATTATTAATTATAAATGCTCATAACTTAGGCTTGTTACTAACTAGCTCTTACAACTTAAATTAACCCATTTCTATTAATTTACATGCTGTTACATATCTCATTGTTTGTTGCCTCATTTTCTACACATCCTACTCCATCTGTGTCTGTCTGGCTGGTGACGTCACCCTTCTTCCTCCCCATGCTCTCTTTTTCCCTGTCTGTAAGTCCCACCTAACCTTTTCCTACCTAGTATTGGCCATTAGCATTTTATTGAACCAATGACAGCAACACATCTTCACAGCATACAAAAAGACTATCCCATAATATTTTCCACTTTCTAATTAAAAAGGAAAGTTTTAACTTTAACATAGCAAAACTATATACAACAAAAACAGTTATCAAGTAAAAATTACAGTTACAACATTCAGCCCATTTGTATTTGGCAAATTTAGAGAAAATACTCTATTATCTATCTTATCTTTGTGAATTTACCTAATTTACTTTTTAATTATAACTAAAGAAAACTATAAGTCTAATTATTTAGTCTTTAACTCCATCAAAGAACCCAGAAGGATGTAATATTACCTAATGACAGACACATCTGGCTGCCTGGACAGTCATCCAAAGTTCTTCTGTAACACTGGGCATCCAGCTTTGGCCTACAGGCCTAGTATATCTGACAGACATTTCTGAGAAGCAGGGAATTTTGAAGGACTGTCCTACCTTGTCTTGGCAAAGTTTGGTAGGTGCTTTCTTTTGCATCCTGCTGTGTGCAGTTTGGACAGTATACTGTCAGCAATTGAGGCAAGGGCAGTTTCTTTGCCCAAATGACTAGCTTTGCCATAAAGAAAGTAAACTCTATATGGAGGTTTTTTGATGCCTATCATCTTCTTTTGAATTAAATTGGTGCTGTCAGGAGCAGATGTGTCTCAGGTTATTAAACATCTTAAATGCCATATTCTGTAGTTTTTTGAAGTGTTTGAAGATCATCTATCTAAATATATCTGTTTAACCTCAAAAACATACCTAATATGACTACAACTTTGATTATTATAGATGACTAACTACTAATCTTCATTTCTTAATTATACATTACATTTTTAAATGAGCTGCATAAGAACAATACCCCAAACAAGAGTAGAAACATACATACAATATAACAAAAATAACTTTAAATTTGTATCAATAGACCAAAATCCATACCAATGTAAAGTCTTTTGAGATTAATAGTTGCTTTTTGGATTAAAGTACATACTCTACCCTTTTATCTCATATTTTCTATATTATATCCCCCTTTTTACTTTGGACAGAGATCTTTGAATTTAACTTCTTTGTTTAGCTTTTACCCTGACCATGACCAATAACAACTTGTAACCAACCCCCACTTAAATGATGACAAACATCCATAACCCATCTTTTGGGAATGTGGGTGTTGTTTTTTCTAGACTGTTTCCTGTTGTCTGGGGGTGCTGGCATCTTTGGGGGACCCTGAGAAGTTAGGATAATGGTCAAGTCCTGGCTAGAGTAGTCTGTGAGGCTGGACCATCTCAGCCAGCAGCCTTGAAGCTGTTATGGATGTAGAACTCTGAGGACACTGCAACAGAGGTGCTCTGAGATGTTGGATCACCTGCGCCATTTGTTTTTATTGGTGTCTGGTCCTTTGCTCTGAAAATACATAAACTTTCAAAGGTAACATATATAGTGGTATTTTATTTGTGCTGAAATGTGATTTTATTTGTATGTTAATAAATAAAGTTGCCTAGGGGTCAGAGCTGTTAGCAAGCCATAGCGAAAGCCAGGGCGGTGGTGGTGCACACCTTTAATCCCAGCACTTGGTAAGCAGAACTAGGTAGATCTCTGTTTGTTCAAGGATACAGCCAGCATTGGAGACACACGCCCTTAATCTCAATACCAACCATAGAAGACCTGGAGGTCTGTACAGAGAGGCAGTGACGAGGCAGTCACGTAGTTGGGTTTACAACCAATGAGAAGGAAGAACAAGGACTCTTTATAAGAGAAATGCACAGGAAGTAACTCCCTTTTTCGGAGAGGTCTCTTGGCGGGAGAGGCTAGCTGGTGGAAAAGCGGGTAAGGCTCTTAGCTCTGACCTCTTTGGCTTTCATCTTTACATTGGCTCTGTGTCTCTTATTTAATAAGGTGGTTGGTTTCATCTACAAACATACGTAACTGTATTAATACAAGTATAGACTGTGTGTTGTACACAGTTAGCCAAAGACGATTTTTTGTTTTATGTTTGAGTGGGTAAAATATATGTTACATGTCCAATAGTTTTTCTAGGTTTATTTCTTTATGTCTGTAGCCAGCATTTTTAGGTGATCTTCCTCAATCAAACCTGATCTTCTCCAACCTTGAACAAATTCATAGCCTTTTGTTTTCTGTGGGAACAAAAGCATAACCTCTTCTCCAAAGCAACACACCATTTGACTTCCATTTGAAGTCAAGATATTTTTAAAATATATAGGTTGGTTTAATTTAGAAGTTTCTATAATCCAGTGTCTCTCAGTAGCTATTGTTCATTCATCAGCAATCAAAAAATTTAAAGACAACACAAACACAATGACATATAGAATCCAGGCTCCCTGTATATTTCCCACCTCTATGTGGCTTATTCTTTTTTTATTATTTTACTTCTCTCTTTAAAGAGTTTATTATTTTTAAACTATTTTTTGTCTATGACTGTCTATACTTGTTCTCTTTCTTTTCAAGACTATGTACATTTTTAAACACATTGTAACCTGTTTAGAGTTTTTTTTTCCAATCTGGATCTGTCTTTATTGAATATCTGTAATATTTTCTGTCTGCATGAGCAAAATCTTAAATTCCATGAAGCTTAGCTCATGGCATGTTGGTGGCTGGCTTCTCCTCACTCAGTTCCCTGAGAGCCTAGCCTTATGGTGGAGGTACCAGTGGAAGCCATGTTTACTGCCCCACCTCTGGGAAGTTTTCAGTTCCACAATGCTGTAGGTGTTTCTACCTAGTCTCATGCCCTCAAGTAGCATGCTGTCCACTGTTCATAAACTCCATGTATGTGCTTGGTAGTAGGGCCTCTTAAAAGAACCATGCCTCTGTTTGCTACTAGCACTGAGCCTACCCAATGGAAGAGGTCACCAGGAAGTGGCATTTGATTCTGTGTTCTGAACTTTTTAAAAAATATTTCTCAGACTTTATGCAAATATACATGGCTCTGGATGTTGGGTACCATTTATAGGCAGACCTTTCTGTCTCACCAGCCAGCTCCCAAATAACCTCACAGAGACTTAGTATTAATTATAAATGCTCAGCTGGTAACTTAGGCTTGTTACTAACTAGCTCTTACAACTTAAATGAACCCATTTCTATTAATTTGCATGCTGTTACATGTTACATGCATGCTGTTTGTTTGTTGCCTCATTTTCTACACATCCTGCTCCATCTGTGTCTGGCTGGTGACTCCACCCTCCTTCCTTCCCACACTCTTTTTCTCCCTGTCCTCAAGTCCCTCTTAACCTCTTCCTACCTAGTATTGGCCATTAGCTGTTTATTAAACCAATGAGAGCACCATATCTTCACAGCTTACAAAAAGACTATTCCATAACAATAGGCTCTGTCTCTGCTTTTCTATTTCTGCTCTCTTCCTCAGTCCTGTCTAGTCTGCAGCCCTTAGCACTGCAGAGAAACATTAAGAGGATAGAAACTGGTCTGTTATGTTTACTATTTTAACCCCCAACATAAGGATAGTGCCCAATACCTATTCAGCTCTCAATAAATACTTGTTAAAGAAGTGGATGAACATAATGGGATATTAACAACCCATAAGATGGAGATACTTAAAGAGTTTTTAGTTTTTAGGAATGTGCTTATGCTAAAATGCTAAGGAGGAAAGGGGCCAGACAATTATGTATTTCATATGGCTTCAACCACTTAATGTATATAGAAAAAGACCAAAAGGAAACATGCTACTACGGTATCAGTGTTGTTCTGAAGTAGGATTGGAAATGATGATTTTTGTGTGTATGTGTAATTTTTAGTACACTGCCAAGCTTTAATTCTAATTGATAAAAAATTATGTTCCAGGGCTGGACTTGGCAGCACATTCCTTTTACCTCAGTACTTGGGAGGCAAAGGAAGCAGAACTTTATGAGTTCCATGCCAGCCAAGGCTATATAGTGAGATCTTGCTTATGAAACCAACCAAACAACAGCCACAACAACACAAAAGACAAAAAACAACAAGAAACAAAACAAAACAAAACAAAGCTCTCTTTATATTTAGCAAACATAAAGGACATACTGCTGTATTTCAGTGCACTTTACTAGAGGCTCAAATACTGCAAATAGTATTGAAGCTATTGTTATGGTCTAGGCGAGCTGACATTTGGTGAGTATGTACTAATTATTCAGATAATAGATTAATCGTTACCTCTCATTGTAATTCTTTCAGTCTCATGTCTCCAGATACCTCCTCGGTGTCAGACAGAAGCTACAGCAAGTCTCTATTAGGAGGTAATGACTGCTGTGTAAAATGGACACTGACATAGTCTATAAAGAATGAGGCATGAGCCTTAACTCACTAAACTATCACAAGGACCCTCTAAGGGAAGCACTATTATCATTACCATTATCATTATCATCACTATGACTAATTTTAGATGAGAAAACAGAGATTAGAGCGCATATGGAGTTCACCTGGTGCTAGTCTGCTACTAGATTAGAGCATTATGGAGTTGGCATGGTGCTAGTCTGAAGAGTCCAGATGAAGGGCAGTTCTTAGTTGGGGCTTGGAACCATAGCTTTCGTCGATCAATACCCTTGAGTGGTTTTCCCTGTCCCCAGATACACAATACCCCAAACAGTGCAAACTGTACCTAGAACTGATCGTTGCAGGAATTCCCAGCCACTGCTGTGCACTGTGTTATAGTGTGTGATGGTTTTCCCACTATGGCTGGCAGAAGTGAAAAAGAGCTCATGCTTGTCTTGGACCAGAGTGAGTACTGACCACAGTGAGAGCCTAGTGAAAAGAATGTGGAGGGCTTTCATTATTCCTGCAAAACATATAAAAGCAAAGCACGGCCCAGTTCAAAACTACACTTTAAAGATCTGCACTTTACACGGCTAAAGTGCAGGTCAGAACAGGGCCAGGACACCCCATGTCTGCTGCTTGGAGGTGTGGGTGAGTGGGAAGACAGACTGTACTGCAGCAGGAGCCATAGCCTTTGTCTCCAAAGCCTCCTAGCATGCTGTCAAAAAAGGAAAGAACCATTTTCTATTTCTCAGTTGAGAAAGTTATATGCACATGATTAAAAACAATCCAAAGACTCAGGTGAGGTGGAGGCAAGAGGATCAGAAATTCAACGTCATCCTTGGCTTCATAAGGTATTTGAGGCCACCCTGGGCTATGTGAGACCCAGTTTCGGAACAAATAAATTAGGAAGCAAAAAACATAAGAAAGAATGCAGTGAAAACTCATTTTCCATCCTGCACCCTGTTTTCTCTAGAGGCAACCTTATTAACAGCTTCCTGAGCTTTTATTTTTCTGAAATATTTTATGCATAAATTATATATTCAGCAGTTATGTGTATGCTCTCTGAAAAGCACATATCGTATCAAAGCACACCCACCTCCCTTTCTCCTGGAATAATCTTGCCTGTGGGCAAGGCACCGAGCCAAGGGGAGTGGGAGCTGAAATGCAGTCAGCCATGCTCTCAGGTGGAGCCTGAGTCTGCATGAAAGGCCAGCCGTTCCTTCATTGTGGAAAGGTACAGTCTGTGGTCTCGGGCTCACTATCAGCATATGGCTACTCCTCTCTCTCATCATTGTGCAGTATTTTGCTGTAGTGAATGAGCAACACTTTAACTAGCTTCCTATTGGTGGGCATTTGGGTTCTTTTGCTCTTTTTTTCTCATAGGGAAAAAAAAGGAGCCAATTTCCTTGTCTGCACATTGTGTGCACCTGTGTGAGCGTGACTGCAGATTAAGTCTGGGTTGTTGGTTTTGAGATTCTGAGATGTTTGGTTTCCGAAGAGAAACAAAACATGTTGATTTGAAAAGACTTGTGCTCCAGAGGTATTTCTTCTTTGATTTTTATAAACAATATTCCAAATTCTCGTCATTCTCAGCCTTGGTAATTGCCTTCCAGCTGCTCTGGAAAGTGTTTGCTTTCTTCTCACGGCCTCTAATCATCTTAGCAGGGACCTATCTTCTTTACCCTGACCTCATCCTCTGACAGCAGGGCCCTGGACACAGCAGCCCTTTCCCTTGTTTTGGAGGAGATCCTTAATCACAGAAATTCAGAAGACTCAATATCCACTGCCTGGTGTTTACATACAAGTGTGGTTCAGTATCACACATTTGAGGATCTTGACTCTTCTGCATTAAATTTTAATGCATTTTCTGTCTCTCTGAAACATAGAGACTATTTAAATCTCAAATGAAGAGATTTTCACAGCAGAGTCTATATGTTCAGGGTAAATGATTATGGTGACCTTCATGGAATGGTTGTTTGAGCCTAGAAGCTAAACTTTTGTCTGCCTGCTTGAGGCAGTCATCTCTCCCACCCTCTCTAGACCCTTTAAAGTTCATGGTTCTGCAATAGAGATGATTCATAAGTTTGATGTTGACATTAACTATAAGCAAGTTAAGTAATCACTCCTGAAAACTGGACACGGAGCCATCCTTCAAGAGGCAGGTACAGGATGCCCAATTTAAAGCAATTTCAACTTTCACACTTAAACTATGGAAAACTCTACATTGGGATTTCCAAGGCCATCAGTTCTATTATAATTGGAGTTACATCTGCATGTGTTTTCATAATGCTCTTTGCTAGTCTTGGTATTGAATACTAAATTGGTATTTACACCAACAAAGCATCTTTAAGTCATAATCACTGCCTCCTCTCCTAACTGAAGCCTAAATGCTTCCACTTGACATAAGCAAAGAACCTACATGACATACAGGAACTAGAATGACCCTGGCTATTTCTTTTAAATCCTTCTTTTCAATGATTCCCTGAAGGCATTTTGACTGGGGGGTGGGGGATGAAGTTGGTTTTCAACTTTGTAGTTTCTTCCTCTTGCTAGGCTCTTCAGATGGTCTTTTCTACTTTTAAGCTAGTTCTTCCAGGAATCCCCATATTCCAGTCTCAAATTAGTGCCTCCAGTGTCCTGCCAGCAGCTGATAGGAATAGGAGGTAGAAATTAGCTGTGTGGTTTAGGTAAAATACCGCCACCCCCCCCAAAAAAAATCTGGGCAACCTCATCCTCATCAGAGGCCAGAGATTCGAGAAGTGTTTGGGGGCTCTGGTGGCTGGACTGGTTCCTCAGTGGTTTTAGGGTTACCACTTCAGAGGGGGAACATGTTAGTGGAGTAATAAAGGCCTATCCTTCTTGCCTGGCCTGGTTAGAGGCCTAACATTTTAGCTGGACTGGTCAGTTACCCAGTCAAGGGATCACCCCTAGGAAGCCATGCTAAAGAGATAGGTGGAATGAGTTTTCCTTTAATGAGATACTGTGCTTTTCTTTCCCAGAGTTCTCACCCTCTTATGTAGACCTCATGACTCCACGGGCTCAGCTGCACTGCCTACCTATGCTTCCTTCTTCCTGGCATGCTGCTGTGTGCAGTCACGTAGTGAATCTACACGCTTATAATTCAAATGCCAAGGCTTTTTTCTTTCTCCCTTCTCCTCCTCTGGGCAGCCATTGGGATGCTTTTCATTTGAATTGTAGTAAAATTGTCTTGAGCTTCTGTTTGGGTCTGTTCTTAAATTCTTTCATCCATGAGAGGAGGAACCCCAAGAAGGGACCCCAATTTCCCCAGAATCAGTCACTTATTTATTAATGTGAATAAAGTGAAATCCAAAGGTTGTCAGCCAGACATACTTTTCTGGTCATGCAGTAGGTCACATTTATGGTGTGACTGAGCAGCTGAGGGGGAAGTGCATTGGGAGCCGGGGCCTTCTGCATCGCGTCCCATAACTAGCTTTATTTTCCTTTATTTTCTCTGTTCTAAGTCACGAAGAGAAACTGGTTGCCAGGACTCATTTTCTAGCTCTAAGAATATCAAAGCTATTTTGTTTGCTGTAGTAATATCTCTGTGCATGTATTGCTTATGTAGGCAAAGGCACATTTTAATGTCGGTTGACGCCATCCCTGGAGATTCTCATTATCACTTGTGTTCAGCTGAAGGAACAAGGGCATTACAAAGTTAAGTGAGTTGCCTAAGGCCCCACAGGGCAGCTGCTAGGTGGGAGAGCCAGTTCAAACCTGGCAGGCTGTGCTGCTCCTAAACACGAGAAGATTAGGAGAGAATCACTTGAGGAAATGCGCTCCTACTTACTTCTTTCTTTATGTAGCGTGTTGATGAACCTTGTGTACAAGAATGGTATAGATTTCCCCAGGCTTGTCCTTCAGAGAACTATGCAAGGTTATTTGAACCTGGTGCCTCTCTGGATTCCATCAAATCAGTTGACCACTTTTCTTCACATCTCCTTAAAGAAAGGTGTTTATAAGTTTGAAGTCTCACGTCTCTCCCACTTTTCCTGAAACTGACAGGAAGTCAACCTGTAGAGTGCCTGACAGGATCTTTGCTGTTATGTCTGTTAGAATGTGAGTTGATTAGGAAACAGAAGTTCGAGGCAAGGGTTTGCAGGTGTGCCCCCAGGTAACTGTAATATATCCCAAGAGGTATTATAATGCCAATATAAAAACACAGCTTTGCCACAAAAGGCATAAGAGATACCTTATTCAATAGTCAAATGTTCTACCCCTGAGCTGTATCCCCATGGTTTTTTATTTTTTATTTGTGTGTGTGTGTGTGTGTGTGTGTGTGTGTGTGTATGTGTGTGTGTGTGTGTGTGTGTGTATGTGAATTTTTTGGCTTTGGTTTTTTTTGTCTTATTGATTTTCTTCTTCTTGTTTGTTTGTTTTGATTTTTTTGTTTATTTATTTTGCTTTTCCTAATATTTATTTTGGGAGAGAGAAAGAATATGAAATTGGATGGGTAGAGAGGTGGGAGGATCTGGGAGAGTTAGGGGAGGGGAAACAATATGATCAAAATATATTATTAAAAAAGGTTAAATTAAAGTTAAAAAAGAGAAATAGTTTATTCTGGAGCCAAAACATGTGTGTCCATATCCTGGGAACATAGATTTAGTCATCTCATATTCCATGATCCAACACCATAGCAGTTGGAGGACATTTTTATAGAAACCATGCAAGAATGACATCAATCAAGGTACTTTTCACATACCTTGATTGGGTATTTGAACGGGCAGGTTTTAAAGCAGAGCAGGGAAGCTCTGGGAAAGGCTCTCTGGACATCATCCATTGACACTCCTAGCTTTTGGGTTGGTGGAAACTAGTGTCTGCTAAGTTCATCCATTTCAAAAGTTTTGATAGTCTATGCCAGGCAGTGGTGGCGCACACCTTTAATCCCAGCACTGGGGGGGGGGGGGGGGGGGGCAGAGGCAGGCAGATCTTTGAGTTCGAGGTCAGCCTGGTCTACAGAGTGTGTTCCAGGACAGCCAGGGCTGTGACATAGAGAAACTTTGTCTTGAGAAGAAAAGTTTTGATGTTCTAGTAGATTCATCCATTTTGTAGAAGGCCCAGTAAAAGCTGCAGGATATTCCTGGAAACTTTTGTTTGTAACGTTCTGCCCCAGATGAGACACTCTAATAGCACAGTGTCCGGAGAACTTTGAGTTCTTTTTAAAATGACACAATGGAATCACTGTACATTTAGAAACTATATGTTTTGGAGACTATTGGTCAAGTTGTCTTGCCTTGAATCAAATATGTCATTTGAAATGTTTTGGGGTTGCTGTGTCATCTCTTGATAGTACACATTTGGAATTGCAGGTGCCGTCCTCTGTGAGTGCTGTCCTTAGAGGTGCCATGGAGTCCTTTGTGTCCAGCTTTCCAGGAGAAAACAATATTGCACCAGCTGGTCCCTCTCTGCCAGGCAGCCTCATGGATGCCAGGCATTTGCAAAGGCACTTCACTTTGGTTTTCTGTTAACTGAGCATCACAATAAGCATTAGGAACAAGTTCTGATGTGGGAAAGCCTTTCTGGGTGGGTAGTTCATTTTGGGACCCCTGCTGAGATGTTCATTAAGAAAGGTCAACTATACAGAGACTTTGTTATGTTTTTGTTTGTTTGTTTGTTTGTTTGTTTGTTTGTTTTCCTGTTTTCTAAAGAGAGAGAGGAAGAAAGGCCATGAAGTTGGGTGGGTGGGGAGGTGGGGAGGATCTGGGAAGAGTTGGGGAAGGGGACACATGATCAGAATATACTGTATGAAAAACATTTTTTCAATAAAAATTAAAAAAAGTTTTAAAATAAAAGAGACATATTTTAAAATAAAAGAGACAGCTAGTGAAGTGGGAACCACCTCTGCTTCTTATAGAATCAAGATAAAAAACCCTCTAGGGCAAAAATAACAAAACAAGCAAACCAATCCCCACAAACAACAGTGAAGAGAAAACTCGGTCAAGCCGTCTAGGCTTGCACCAACTGCTGCTTAGGAAATGTCAGTCCCTGGAAGCTGTCTCCACCCTCAGGCCCTTAGGCCTCCTCATGGTCCCCTTGTCCACAGCGGGTTTGCTGTTGGAGCTCTGTTTGATCTACTGCTACTAACCAACACCTGTGGTTAATTTTGATTGTCCTGCTGGTCGAGGTACTTCCACTCAGCTGTGGCTGTCACATGCTTGTCAGAAGTAGGAAAAAAACACAGCTTTTAGTGGTTGTTTTCATTGCAGATTCAGAGATCTGAGACTTTTTAGATGAATAACTCAGAACAGTCAAAGTTTTGGGAGATGAGTAAATGTGGCAATTTAGATGTTTATGACAATTGTAAATCTTCTCTGTGTGGTACTTTGAAAACATTTTTAGATTTTCCCATTGGTCCCTAATACTTGGAAATGATTGATTTTAGATGATTAAACATAACTTCTCCAACTTATTTATTTAGTGAGTGGAATCTGAAATCATATTTTTTCAAGTTTAAAGAAAGGAAGCAAATTTACATTTTGAAGTAATTTGTCATTAACTAAAACAATAATCTACTTGGGTGTCATCTTTTATTCCCTTCCCTACAGATCAGATTGGAAGTTTCTAATCAGAAGTTTATGCATCATTTTTTTCTTAAGGCAGAAGTTACAGAAGACAAGTTAGCTTGCATTCAGAATATTTCCAAGTGACTACAGGGTATGAAATGGCGAGTCAGCCCATGGTCTCTTGATGGGCATTCTTCAACTTTAGCATGTACCAGAGGCTCTCAGGAATCGTACCATAAAATACAATTTTTAAGTTTCACCTCCAGAGAGTCTGACTCAGTAGATTTGGGGTTGGCTTTGAAAATCTACATTTTGGTTTACATTTTTATAATCTACATTTTCTTTCAGCAGCTGGGGTATGTGTTTTAGAACCATGTGTGAAGTACTCAGCGAGGACCAGCATGTTTCTGTCATGCTGTAGAGTTCCTGAGGTTGGGAAGAGTCTGATCATTGTAAACTACCTAATATTGAAAATAAGAGAAAAGATGTCCCTCAAAGTCTGAAGTTCTAAACTACACACTTTAGACTGAATCCCCCAGAAGCAAAGTCTCTGATGGGTACTTGAGTGTAACCCTAGTTTTTTGGTATAGTCTCAAGAAGAACAGAGTAAGGATATAGGACCAGGGTAAGGTAAGGAGCTAAGTAAGTGTGTGGTCTCAGGTGAAGGCCAGCTTTGGCCCATTCCACCTGGGCACTGGGACATGTGTTACACTGTATAGTTGGTCTTACCCTGATGGAATGAGATCGGTCTTTTGTAGTTCACATCAGTGTGTCACTGATTTTGAGCCGCACGGGGGTGGATATGCATCGTAACAGCCTATTAATAAAGTGACTATGTTGCCACTTGAGGCATTTCTCATGAGAGACTTCCTCTAGCGTCACTGGTAAGCCATGCCTCATGAGAGTTGAGTGATAGGTGTATAGCCAAGCACAGAGAAAGCAGGAGGGGTCCATCAGCATCCAGCATGCTTTGACAACACAGTTACACTGGAGTCTTCTCACAGATGACTCCAAGTTTTGGTCACTGTGGCCACTCTTGCTGTAACATTTTATGTAATAAGCTTGCTGATTTTGTGATTCCTTTTATAATTACAAGGGAAAACATGGACAATATAGACACTCGCCTTTTTACTAGAATTTGTTATCCTACTGCAAAGCATATAAAATATGACAGTCTCCTCTGGCAATTCTGATAGCCATCATCAAGAAGAGGAACATGATTTCAAATATTGAATTATGGATTCCCAGGCTGCTGTAAAATCATAATCATTTGCAGATGATTCTGTTTCATGCTTCTTGTAATGGTATTGTTTATTGGAAGGAGGTTCCCCTGCTTGGAACTTTCAATGAGAAATGTGCTGTTCTGGAAACTACTGAACCTGTTGTCATTGGTTACTTGGCTACATGAAATAAAACAACTTCTTCTAAATTGCATTTCTGCAGAACACGAGTGTGTTTGTACTGTATTCTGCATAAAGCAAATTATATGCTGACACCCTCTTAGAGAATTACAAAGTATTTTATATTATTAAAGGCTCTAAATATTCTTCAAGTAAGAAGACTGCTAACTTTTTTTTAAAACTATTTCCCAGAGTCCATTTGCTCACGGAAGAACTGCCTGTCATGGTTCCTGCCCTTCTTACTTTTTCAGAATACTTGGATCATTGTACAAACCTAGACCACAGTTGAGGCATATGGAAATAAGGCTTGATTCCTCACAGCGTATTAGCCATGCTCCAGCCAGAAGCTTTGTGAACACTGGTAAGCTTTGGAAAACCAACTCCAACATCTTCCTACCAGTGCCATCAACCATAAGGCAGCAGAGGGAACCAAAGTAGCTTCTGGGGATAATGGTAGATTTTCATGCTTTTTTTTCTATATTGAAGGGGCCATAAGAGCAATAATATATTTAATGAAGGCTTGCAGTGGATAGATCAGGCTCCATAAAACATTTTATTCACACTAACCGATAATGCCTTAATGGGCAAGAAGTTTTGAAATCATCTAGTTCCTAGCTTCAAATGTTTATTGAATGTCTGGGTTTTTTATTTTATTTTTATTTTTATTTTTTGTGGAGTGACTTCTCCAAGGGGAATTATGCAATATTAAAAAGACAGAATATTAAAAAATCAGCCAAGAAACACTAGTACTGCTCTGGTGATAAGAACTGTGGTCCAGTGCCTCTGAATTCACATGGATCCCCATGTTCTCTGTGGAAGGTACCCTCCCAGCATCATTTTATTAAAAATGTTTGAATTGCCGTGGGTATGTGGCATTCACTTCTTTGCAAGAAAGACCTTCTGTGAGCTGCAGTCTAAGGAATTTTGAATTATAGCAGTGAGTGAATATTTATTTGGAAGGAAAGCAGCAAATATTTACATTTTGTACAGCATTGTGCAGTTCTACAGGAAGCCCCCTCCCCCACCAGCCGTTATCTTTGTACTCACAGAAATCCTAAGACTGTTAGTATTGGAAGTAGAAGGAGCCAAGGATCTATGGAAGACTGTTCAGTGCAGCTCTGAAAGCCAGAAGCTTCACTGCCATTTCTCTTTCTCTCCCTTCCGCCCTCCCTCCTCCTCCTCCTCCTCCTCCTCCCCC